>JAGDQP010040300.1:0-17354 GCA_022664845.1 Lepisma saccharinum | reverse complement strand
CTTAGCTGTCATTGACGAATAGTTTCAATACCAAAATAAGACTTCCGCAACGTACCGCAATACTTCCGGTTGTAATTTTATTTCAGGTTTTCGATGGTTGGGGGTTGTTTTTGAGGTAGAGAGAAAGATGCGATTGTAAATTATGAATATCTCTTCGTTAATATTTTTGACCCATCGTGGAATATTCTTGCCGAATTTCAACTTTAACGGAAGTCCATTCCAGATTTCCAGGGTTTGTTATTACGAGTAGGCTACTTAAATGGATAACTGAAAATTTTCATTGTTCATACATTTAACATAGTATTTTCAAATTTTGATTTTTTTTTTCGAAATTCCAAATGGACCACGGCTTTCAAGACCAATGGGAAGTACATTCTCGATGGCCTGGGGTTTCGAGTGTTATTAAGAATACTTCGCGGGAAAGTTTCTAAGTTCAATAGTTTTCGAGTTTTCATATTCCTCGCGGTTTCCGACGAACGTTTAACTAATTAATTTTAGGAAAATAGAGCACACGTCAAGACTAGCGTCTATTATTGATGCTTATTCGTAAACTTTGTAATGAACACTATGATTAAAGGACACAAAACAATTTTCTACCATTAAATCAGTGGAAAGTGATAAATACTTAAGGATTTCCTGTTGATTAAATAAAACTATTTTACCAGCACTGTACGGTTCACGTAAAAATCTATTTTCTAAACAGCGAAATACTAAGATTGTATCATTTTTCCAGTGCTATTTTTCAAATTTCTTCTTAAATAAATAAATGATACAATTGCCATTTACTGTGTTTTCTCGGTAACAAACATAGCAATGTGAGTATTGTACTATCTCATAAAAATCAGTATCACTATTATTATCAGTGACCAGGAAAATACCAAGTAAAATAAGTCTGTACTAATTATAATATAATTGTTGTATATCCTTAGATTATAATTTTCACCGGAGTCATCTTTTCGTGTCGTTATAAAGAGAACAATTTCCATTTTGAGCCTGTTGGAAATAGGCTTGTTAATCTTGCTTAAACTGGTAAACTGTCTGTCTGCTCATCTACCTCAATCCTTGAGTAATGAATTTCTTGCTACAGAAGAGAAAAAAGACAGAAGTAAAAATTTCGTTTTACGTTTCGTTCCAATCCGGATACACTGAAAAAAATAATAATAAAAAAGATGCATTCTTGTAAGACAGCAAGTGTTGCAAATGGTGGACTACTATATAGCACCTTCTGTACTATATTCGTATGCTTTTCTCATACTTACGGAACTAAGCTAACGTTTAAAAATAGTTTGAATTAAGACCCTCTTTATTTGAATTTGAATTTTATTTAAGCCCTTTAGGCAGCTTTGGGTCAGTCCGAATGGTCGACGATGGAAGACTTGGTGGACTGAAGAAAGTGAGAGAAAACAATCTAATAATACGCAGCACCTTCCACGAAGCGCTGTAGAAATAAAATATTTCGAAACTTTTTCTTCACCCGGATACTGAACACGTCGATTCTGAACAAGCATCTACTTCATTCAAATATCTTCTATTAACTTTAAAAAAGAAAGAACGACCAGGCGTACCTGTAAAGGGAAGACGGATAACTTTTACATTTCTTACCTCAACTGAAAACATTCGGCAGGCAAAAATAAAAGATGAAAGAAGAAAATTATCTTTGGAAAAACCAGTTGAAAAGAGACAGTTTTATCTCCATCCTCTGATGCTAATCACGACGGTGTTGCGACTAAAATGACAGAAAAACACAAGGCAGAATCTATCGAAGACGCAAAAGTTTATTTCTGCCTTATTTCTTATCTTGATCCGCGTTCAAAGGATTTTGCTTCATGGATCAAGTGTCATTGCAAAGGACAGGAGTGGTTCCATGAGACTTGCGTTGGCACTGAATATAAGAATGTTCTACATATATCAAAACATAACCAAGTTTCTACAATACAAACTTTTCTACGTACTATTGAACTGACTATCGTTCTAATGTGATTTATCAACGTATAAAATGCTTTACTAAGAACTAGTAATCATTGAACTTATTGTAATCATATCACAAAATAGACACAATATCTCGTTAAGCATTTAAGAGTTATTATTCATTTTTTTGATCCGATTCATCCAAGTTTACCATATACACTGAAACCTCGTTTATCCGGAACGATTTCTTTGAAATATTAAAAGTCATTTTTCGTCAGTTTCAAAATATTTGTATGTAAGTGAGCGCTACTCATTAACTCTCCGCATTCTAAATGTGCAATGTTGTATTGTACTTGCTCTTAATTTATTGAAATAAAATTGTGTAAAATAAACTACTTTTTTACTCTCTTTCTGTATTTGCACACTCTTATAACATGAAAAATTGTAAATCTGGTTTACCTGGAACGGATCCAGTCGCATCAAGCCCGGATTAACGAGTTTTTAATGTAGTATTTATTCATTTAGTTTGGCAGAAATGTCCAAGTAATCTTTTACACGAACAAATACCCCAATAGGAACAGAAAGATATCTTAATTCTATTTCTTGTAAATTATTTGAAGTTGCTATTTAATTTTTTTTTTTCGTACAACTTCGGTAACTTTTAACTTTTCACATTGAATACTCGAAACAAACATTTATATAATAATTTCAGATATATGTAAGGTATTAGACAGAAGTGTTCTTCAGAAAATTAAATCAGAAGCACTGTAAAAAAAACTACCAATGGTTATCAGTTATTTGATTTTCTATATAAGATTGTGTGTGTCCATCTATAGTCCATGTGGAAAGTACACTTATACACTAGTGAAATAATGCTTACATAGCGAAGGTAAAACGTGTGTGGAAGACTAATAATATTAAATCGAATTGCGAGAATATGAGGTTACTATGGTGAATTCGTTCCTATGAGATAGTCAAAGTTTATTCAAATATGACCGTCTCGTTGCTCTAATGACTAGCGTTGCTGACTACGGATTAAAAGGTCCCGGGTTCGATTTTCGGAGCTGCCAAAGATTTTTTTTCAAGGCGCGTGGGTCTGGAACGGGGCCCACCCAGCATAATGATGCAATAGGGGAGCTGATATGTACTTCGGCTCTCCTCTCGCAAGTCCCAACCCGTCTGGTCAGCGTGGGAGCAGTAGACCAACTCCTCCTTCCGGGGAGAGGCCTCATCCAGTAGTGGATCGAATATGGCTGGTATTTATTTATTTTATTTATTATATATTTAATACATTATATATATATATATATAAAGCAGATAATACGTCACTCTATCGGTCCGCCCATACAATTAATTTTATCTTATCACTCTATCGGTGTCTTCCTCAGACTAAAGGCAAATCTGATCGGGAACTAAATCGGAGAAGTTCGCCTTGTCAGCGAAGTTATCTGTTGTATTCTTATGAATACAAGGTTTAAGTGTTGTTATGTTCAAAATTTATAAACAGGAATGTATGCCATAACTTGGTTTTTAAGAACAGTAATTTTGATCGTGCCCATTTATGACAGAAATTAGCGAAATTCAGGTTTTTAAATTATATATAATAATATTGTTATTTTCTTTCAAAATCCAGTTTTTAATATTAATCAGTTGCTGCACTGAACTTTGTAATTATATGTTACTGCTTCCCCCCACACACATACTTGATTTTTTGTGCATAGAGTATAAAACAAACATTAATTATGCTCGGTTTTCATTCTGTACGCTGTTAACACGGTTTATCTCTGCTGGATGTTAGTTCTTCTCGTGCTCTCTCTCTCTCTCTCTCTCTCTCTCTCTTTCTCTCTCTCCTTATCTCAGATAGTTTCGTGTTGTTGTTGTCGCCGATAGCAATTGTTTAATGGAATCCAGACTTAACCTAATGTTCAAAATGTCAGATCCATGTACATCATCAAACTACCGCCTCCATTATTATGTTCTCTCTTTCCCCTGCCTCATACAAAGGAAAAGAAATTGCTATTTTAATAGGCTTATGTTTTGTTAACAATATCGAATCACCATTCTTTTATAAATCGTTAAGACTACTTTGAATGTTCAATTATATCGATCGATGCCTTTTTATTTAATTTTGATAATCATAATAAGTTTCGGTTCAGTCTTATAAATATTATTTTAAAGGAACTAGATGAACCAAGGGGAAGCATTACAGGGTTTCCGTCAGGATTTTCAGTTTGGGGGGGGTTATATAAAGTCAAAATTGGGAGGGTGTAAATGAAGTTTTATACGGTTTCTATAATTTTTTCACAGCAAAAAATTTAAAGTTTGGGGGATGTTGTTGAGAATTTGGGGGGTAAACACCCCCTACAGGGGGGTGGTCTGGCGGAATCACTGAAGCATTATCAGAGCCAGAGCTGAAACTAGATCACTTTTGCTGATCTGGAGACCCGAATGACTTGACTCGAATGACCCGATCTATGCGGGTCTTCTTAACCCAAATGTTCAGACTAACTTTGTGATCCAGGGGCCCGCTAATTGATTCTTAACCCAATGGACCCAGTCTTGACCCGATTCCCGTTTGACATGGTCTTCTTCCTCTGGCTTGAATCAATAAATATTTTCATTTGTGAAATTCACAAATTGTTTCAGAATAGCCTTTCCAAAGAGGGCTATTTACACAACTCCAGTGTTTTTTTTTGTTTTTTTTTAACGAGGACACAAGACTTTTCCAATATGTTTTAACTTTAGAAACTTTAAGCCGTTTTGTATTCTTGGTGCTCTGAGAGGTAAAATCCCCGTTCACCCCTGAAAGAAACACTGTTGAGACACCGAAAATCATATATGTAGGAATAATTAAAAACTTTGATTTGCCCTGTGGGTCATTGGGTTACCTAGTCAGGCCGGTTCCCAAGCAGAGACCCAGTGACCCGGTCGAAAACTTGATCCGTTGACCCGTTTCAGCTCTGGTCATAGCAGTGGGAAGGTTTTATAAAGAAAATAGTAAATCAAACTAAAATCAAAACAAGTTTTATTTTTATTTTATTTATTTTTTTAAGTCAGAGAGAAGAAGTAAGATTTACCAGAACAGTTGTTAACTTCTTATTTAAATCCATCCTCCTTTAATAGAGATATATCGTAACCGTCCTCTGACTCTAGGAGGCTATTCAGGTCTTGAGAGAGAGAGAGAGAGAGAGAAAGTTCTGGCTGCCCGTTGCTACACATAACCTTATTCTGTGTAACAAGAGGATAAGATGGGCAATAGGGTCACATTCTCTTGCTAACTTTGTGCAGCACAGCTGTGTCCTTACCCGCAGCAGATCCACCAACATGGGTCTGACGACAAGAACTCTTCTAGTTTCTCTCTCTCTCTCTCTGTCTTGCTTCAGCTGACAGGATGGTGGCGGTAGTGGTAGTGGGTGAGGGCAACAGGATGAAGATAGGCTATTTCCTTAATCGCCTCCGCAGGTGATTTGCTAACGCTAGGGAATCTAACGGCCTGTGTTGCGCATCAGGTTTGTGTCACAGAATTAGCACGTCCTCAGGGATGAGCGCTCTCTCTTGGTTCGCTTCGTCTATCTATCTAACTTCCTCTTCCGCACATTCTAGTTTTTTTTACCTTCTTCTTCTTTTGGCCTTTTTTCTGTATTAGAGAAGAGGAATTTCCCTTGTGAGGTGAGTCCACTGAGATAGAAGCTGTCATTAACACCCTCTTTTTTTTATCCTAGTAAAATGAAAAGAAGGAATGATGTCAGATTTTTTTTTCTTCTCGTTCTTCATACCTTGCGCCTGCGCTACCGAAATTACTTAATAAGACAGCTGATCAACTTTCTTCTTTTGGATATTACATGTGAATGCTTTTAACTGTCTCGTCTTTTTAAGAGGGATCCTCGCTCCAACACCCCATTTTAAACATTTTTCAAAAATTTCAAAAACTAGAAGTACCATAAAAAATGTAAGCGCATAGCACACTAGAACTTACAAATTACTATGAAATACAGTGGACAGTGATCTTGAAAAATCTTGTCGATTGATGAGTGCTGAGACTTCAAAATAATAATGACGTCATAATATTTGAGAACGTATCACCCATCAATGGACAAAATCTCGAGATCACAGTCCATTGTATTTCGCAGTAATTTGTAAGCTCTATGCTGTTGATAGAACTGTTAGTTTTTTTTAAATATTTTGAAAAATGTTAAAAATGGGAGATTGGAAAGAGGAGCCCTATGGTTTCATAATGTCCAGGGGTGACTGGGGAGTATTATCTTCAACCAGTGCACGAAAAAATAGTAACCCCCTGGAAAAGTTTTTAGGTACTAGTATAAAAACGTACTGAGTTTAGTTTCACACCTCCACGAGAGGTAAAAAGTTCCGAAAATGTTCAGATACCCCTCCTGAAGAGGTTTCTTCGAGAAACAAACAAACAAACAGAAAATAGTACTGACAATGTCCAGGGAGAAGAAACGGGGAATTTGGCGCTCCACGGTTGTAATTCAAAGTATACCCACACCATTCTCTGATGTGATTTCTATTGTAATTTTATGCATATTATAATCAGATCATGATAGTCGCTTAAGTATCAAAACCTGTTTCATAAATACAGGACCGCAGTTTTGTATTTTTGCAATGGGGAGCAAAGTCCAAATTTGACACCCGTTCGAAAGAAGCGTACAACGCCCCGTCCTTACACTCATTTAGCGCTTCCAACTCTGGTCACGTGCTCCCTTTTGCTCCCTCTAGTTGCGAACGTGTATAAATTTGGTTCGAGTATTTGATTTCTCCTCTTTTATCGAAGTTCACTTTTTTTTCCGGATTTTTTCCTACAAAATTTGTAATCCAAGGAGAACATGAAGATTGTAAAAGTCCTGTTGGGAAAAAAATTCTTGTTTCTTAAAACGGCGATACTTTTTTTTAGCGGATTTTTAAAAAATGGGAGTTTTTTTTTAAATCTTGTTTATCCCTTTTTTTGTCCGTCTGGCTGACTGTGACACAGGCTAGGAGCTCTGAACGGAAGCAAATTCAGAGAAATTAACTTCACATTTGAGTTTTGTGACGTCGATTTCCGAAGCCGTTTTTAATCGGGTAACGCTGCAAATACCGGTCCTTTATCATTAGATTAGCTTCTTCCTTGTTAAGCCTTCACAATGAAATCAGATAGAGAGAGAGAGAGAGACTGATTTCAGATTTTGAAAAAAAACAATTTTGACCTTGAATGACCTTTACCTTCATTATCATGTTCGTAATCAATTTAGTGTAACAATTCTGAACTTTTTTTTTTGTTCGTCCGTCGGAGCTGGGAATAATTGAGATAAAGAATGTATATACCATGTGCTCCTGTATTTTTTTTATAAAAAGTACATCCAGTTCACAGTAAAAAAAATGAAGGAAATAAAAATATCTAAAAATTTCATGATATATCGGAATTCATTCAACGATATGAATAATTCATTTATTCGTTTGATCCCTTTACTTCAGTCATCCTGTGCTTTCGTACACAATGTCCTCTATTGCTCTGTTTTCAACCCACTCTCTATATATTTTTTCTTCGCTAGCGAGAAAAAAATGTGCCCCAGTGGATTAATTTCAGATAGTAGGTGGTGGTAGATATCCTCAATCTTCTTTTTTTTTTTAAAGTGATTTGTAGCTATAAACCGCATTTTCCCAAACCTAACCTTGCCAAAAGCTTGAAACTACAAGCCATAAGTACAGAGAAGTAGTAAGTTGGGCAACTGGATAGCTAGAAAAGAATAGACAGAAACTACCATTCCGTTAAAATTAGCTTCCAGCGATTGGTTTCTGTTATACAAGAATTTATTGTTCCTTTTTTTATATAGGGAAGTGGGGAGAGCTTTCCCCCATCATATAAAAATAAATTGTTTTTGGCTCTATAACGTAACAGAGAACTAAAAAAAATACCTTCAAGTTTCCAGTGATAAGTGGCTTTCTGGGTTAAATTTATGATTAAGTACTCATACATATACTGAGGTGGAGAAAGGGTTTGTGGTTTCCTATACGCTACAATACGTGCTGTACATTGTAAAGGTTATTACATCCTTCCCCCATTCCTGTCTTTCTTTTATACAGGTTCTTGTGACGTGTGGTTATTATTGTGGGTGTGATATCAATAAATCTGATTTCAGACATGGCTAGATATGAGACTGAGTCCTAAACTCAATATATTTGCTTAAATCTTTTTTCTTCTAGCTAGATTTTCTTTTTAAATATTATTCTATCCACGTTTCCACGGATACAGGATCGGATAACAGATACAATTTTGATATTATCCACGATGTGGACTTATCCGCCATTTGAATATTATTCGTTGTCCGGGATACGGGATAATATGTCATTCGGATATCTAATATCCTGATTTTTTTTGGACATCCTTATTATACGCGAACCTACAGAGATGGTGGTTAGGCTAGTGGGTTTACTTTGTCGATTTTCGTTGCGTGCCGACCGGGATTCGATCCGTGGTAAGAGCTTGTAAATTTTGGTGTTGACTCACCGTCTTGATGACAACTGGGGCAGGCCATACTTCAATTACGAAGTAGCGGATTTTTGTCTCAAAAGCCATATAAAGGCGGGGAGGGGGGGAGGGGGGCTCGTTGCACTAGCCATGTGGCATACTCTTTGAACGAAAAATTGCTTGGAAGATTGGTTTCCTCCTTTATTTGCGCGATACAGCCAACCATTTCATTTTTAGTTTCTTTCAGAGACACACTTAGACATAAGTTTCAGTATTGCTCTCAAAGTCACTAGCGAGATAACTTAAATCTCAAACATATGTTACCAATTCTTCGGCTGAGAATTATAAGGTTCTATTTAACATTGAAATCCTATGTAGTTAGAACATATTAATTTTCATCAGCCGAGGAATTGTCACTTTTGGCTACTGATGGTCGGGACCGACGTCCTCGAGAGCAGAAAATAATGTAGATTCAATTAGTAGGAGTTCTGCCAATGTGGTATTGTGCTCGTATATATTCACCGCTTCGGGTGACCAACAACTAATGATACGAATCTATTGAATATAATCCGCGAAGTTCATAATGTGTTAATGGAAATTACGCATTTCAGCTTATGTAATGTTTGCCTTGTGGCTGACACTTACTGAGATACTAGGAAACTATATCTAAATGGCATTATTCTTCCGTGACGGTAATAGTCCTAATTAATGAACTGGATAATGAATCATATATATTAAATACATGAAGAAACTGGTGATTGTTTTGACCTGAGGCAGGATTATGACGTGGATTCCCTGTGTAAAGAGAACTGGTGATGATGATAGGTGTACTGCCCGAAGACAGGTGTGCGATCTGAAAGTCCCTATACAAGGTGAATCAATCATTATTTGTCATTGGCTTTCATCGGGTCCTAAAGACAGGTCTTAACGACTTGTGTCCCACAGGGATAGAACCTTTTGATTACAAGAGAACGAGCCACCGACAGTACGTGACGTCCTGAGGACGGGGCATACAGTTTTAAACATAGGTATGCAATTTTGTCCAAACTATCTTACCTTCACGTTGGCGTTTCGTAACTTCCGCACTTTGCACTTACCATATGACTACACTTCACTCTCACCACACGACTTCACTTCGCACTCACCCTCTTGTCTTTTCTTCGCCCCCAGTCACCAGCCTCCTGATGTCTTCTCCTCGGATTCACCCACACATCTTCAAATCGTACTCGCTTTCACATCTTTCTCTCGCCCTCATTCACCCTCGCCCTGATGTCTTCACATCGAATTCATCCTTACTGTTACTCATCTTCACCCATACGTCTTCACTTCGCACTCACCCTGACGCCTTTCCTTTATCTTTACCCTGATGTCTTCTCCTTGAATTCACTCTCACTCCTCTTTACCGCCACTTCTTTACTTCGTACTTACCTTCACTTTTCAACCTCACCCTTACGTGTCAGTTTCACTCTCAAGAGGGTATGTGGCGCTGAGGTAAATCCTTCTGAGAGCCTCATCATGAGGCTTAGAATCTATTATAACCACTACGTTTTAAAACCTCATTAGTTATCAAACCCGGGAACTCCTTAATTTTAAAACGACTATAGTGAAACCACTCATTCACCAAAGGCACAAAATGTTGTATATTCTAAAACTGTCCAAACCTTCTAACATTATTTCCTCAGTAAGGGACGTAGCCTTCTTGGTAAATGTCAGCTTTACCATCTGTTTAAATTACTAGAGTAAATCCATGTGCAAACCCCTTTTCTTTGATACTTTTGAAACATTTCAGCGTAGCCTTTCCGTGGCGGAAGAATACTAAAGAAAGAAGGTTGAATAAGTTACATAAACATTCTGTCGTTTCTCCCTAAATTCCTTGTTGCAACGTCATGTAAGAGAAAACATTCGCTTGAGTGAAGGATTTATAGCAGAATTGCTCACGGAACTGTAAAAAGGGGAAAGAAATCTTAAGATCAAGTGAGAAGAAACTATTCCTCGTTTGGAAAATTTCCAACAAAAGTTTTCATCTAAAAGTTTCACTCAACATTTACTACGTGAAAGAGAGAAAGGTTCGAGGGCGTTTTCGTAGAACTTTTACTGAGAAACGAAGAATTCTTTTTCTAAGTAAAGACTGTTTTGTTTTTCGTTCCGTCTACTGGAGATCTTGCGAGAAAATTGCTCTTCAAGATCAATGAACTTATTGTTGTCTTTCCGTGAAAGTAGATATTATTTCCACTAAGTAATAATATATTTGATATTATTAGTATATTAAATCATTTTCTGCAATAAAGTTCAATTATCTCACCATGGAGCAAAGTAGTTCAGACCAGTTGGAGTGTCCGACCACCAAGTGGACCGTATGTATACAGACGAACATACCTCTATCTAACATAGTAACTTCGTTCCAATTATAAATACAGTAACAGCATTTGTAATCCTTTACTTAAGAACACAGTCCCTTGGGGTGAACGGTTAGGACGTTCACAAAGCAGCCGTAGCTCAATGGTAGAGCGTTGGCGTAGCATTCGGAGATCGTAAGCCATCCTGACTGAGGTTTTCCAGGTTTTTCTGTCACCCGGCAAATGCCGGGATGGCACCTCTAACATAGGTCCTAGCAGACACCTAACCGAGTCTTTTCCCTCCCCTATCCCGACCTGAGCCTCAGATGCCTAAAGGCCATACATAAAATTTAAAAAATTAAAAATTAGGACGTTCACTTGTTTTCTTTGTATGTTGTACCGAGGTCAGTAGCTCACTTTAGGAAAAATGTTCTGTCCTTAGAAGGTCCTCACAAGATGTTTAAGATGTTCAGACTTCGAACAAATTATATTGAGAAGGCAAATTACATGTCTTCATTGAATGTCCTAGTTTAGTGCACATGTAACATGTAAAAATGTGTACCAGTAATAACTTTGATTTATCATGTCTTTCTGAAAAGAAATTTTGTACATTTATTTCGCACCTTTCGTAAAATAACCTTTTATGCATTTTGTGTATACAATATGTCTAACATTCCAATGATCCCGGAAAATTTTATTAAAAATCTTGTACACGTGAAAAACCATTTGTTCCTATTTTTGCACATTTCAAGTAGCCTACACAGAAATGATCAAAGGTTTATACGTATTTGACGTGTACAAAATGTGTACTTTAAATGTGCAAGAAATGTATTTTTTACAATACACACTTTAGATAGTAATAAAACAGGTTTCTCAAATGCAGTGCTACGTGCGTAAATAAATTGAATTTACTAACACATAATTCTCAGATTTCCTCTGTCTGTTCGTCCTATGTAGTCCACACCGGTGGACCAAATACTCATATTTGTATTAAATGTATATGTCTACCTCATTTAACCAGAGGAAGACTGTACACTGTTTGATCCAGAAAATTTGATCGTGGGCATTAAAAGAACGAGCGGGTATTAAAATTTGATTATGGCTTGACACCTACGGATACGTACCACAAATATTGTCATTCTATACAATCCAATCTGTATGCGACAAATGCAATCTGCTGTACGTGTATGTTCTTTAGGCCACATATAAAATTCATTTGCCTCCCTTCTTCCACTACAAGAGCTACTTGAATGCGTACACTGTAAATGTAAAGACAAAGTTTCTAACACATCCAGCATCCGTGGACTGGTGGCTAATGCCACTGCCTTGGAATCAAGACTATGAAGTCAGGCGTTCGAAGACGACTTTGGATTTCCAACGTTCTTCCAGTTATACAGATGAAAAATTGGCCTGGTTTCTCGGGTAGAGAACTCGCGAAACCACGTTCTTTTTCGACTTCTGACAGACCTAGACTGTTACTGCCTGCCCTATCTACATTAATGTAAATTAGCTTGAAAATTGGGGCATAAATTGGCAAGATATGGTCCGGATAATCCTGCTAAATTCAGGAACTCAATTTCCTTCTTCCTCGTATGTAAGAGCAAACACATATTAATGAACGCTTAATATATTGATTCAATACGATTCACTTTAATTAAAAGTTGTGTGTATTAAAGAAGAATAAAAAGGAAAACAGCATGAAGACAGTGGGAAAAGTGAAAAACGTACATAGTTTCTCGCTCTTCTATTTCTCTGTAAAGTTCTATCTCTGAAAATAAATAAATAAACAAAAATAGAGGGGGAAAAAACAAGAAGCGTCAGTTTATGATCTGAGTGTGGAAATTGCTGTCCGCCATTGTCACGCTCATAAACACCAACAGATTGAATGTGTTTCAAAGCGGAAATCTCTCTCGAAACTTTATGAGCAACCTTTTCCGATTGAGCGTAGCAGCAGGAGGGGAAAAGGGGGAGCACTACAAGATTGAAGAGCCTAAAAGGGAACACTGAGTATGGGGTTTTGGGGGCGGAGAGACGCTCGCAAGAGTAGAGAAACGAACAGAGGAGCCCGTAAACGTGATTATCGCATTCTCATTTCGTTCGTCTCTCTCTCTCTCTCTCTTTCTCTCTCTCTCTCTCTCTCTCTCTCTCGATATATATATATATATATATATATATATATATATATATATATATATATATATATATATATATAATGCTTTTACCAAAAGACTGACTTTGAAGTCGCCTGCATGCAGAACTGTAGTAAAGCATGTCAATATTTTACGTCACATTAACTTGCGTAGAGCATACACCGCTCGCATATACAAGGGTCACATATAAGGTAAAATTGTACTACTACTAATACTTGTTATATTCTATTAGTACTATCATTAACACTGGCAGTAGTGTTCGTGAAAGCAGAAGCTAGCTCAACACTCCGACATGGTATCCTTCAAAATTGATTCATCAAAGGAGGTGAAATTGCTAACCGTGTTTCGCAATAAAATCTCTTTGCTGTGTGACTGATTCTCTCTCTCTTTAATATACCGTATCGGACAACCCCTTTGAATTGCATTTGTGCTGCATAGTGAGATTGGTTTCAGCTGTTTTTTGTCATACACATACGCTGGCATGTATATTGATCCATATACATTGAGACCTCTATAAACCAGCCACTCAAAATTTTCAAATAAAATCAGACGTCTAGATGAGTGGTCGGTCCTCTTAAAGAGGTTTGAAATAGCCGGAGGGGCTCATGATTTTGCAGTACGTGCCGTAATACCTCCACTCATCAAGCTATGCACCTATTGTACTGTTTACGACATTTATCGTTGGGAAAAACTCAAAGTGGAATAAACCCCCAACTTAAAGATACCACCTTCAAGGTTAATCAGTGGCGGCTCGTGACGCAATAATAGGTGAAGTTTTATCAACACATTCCTACTATCTTTGTTCATTAACATTTATTCTGGAATTTCTGGGCTTAGACAGGATACTGATGATGCCACTGTCCAATCTTAGATGATGTTGACTAGCCCAATTAATACTTATTAATGCCTATTTTGATAATACATATCAAAATAATAAGTGAAGTTGAACTTCATCTACTTCACCTGATGAGCCGCCACTGAGATTAATGTAAAGCAGTGATCTATAAAGATAGATGGCAGCGTCGCCATCGTATGTCTAGTGTGTTTTTTTTATCGGTGGACGAAATTCCAATGCTGCTTCTACAAATTCGAGCCTAGCGAGTTGAAACGTTTAAAGAAGAAAGTTCAGATCCATTTCAAGGGTTGTATCCGAGCCAATATATATATATATATTTCTTGTTCATTGTTGAGAAAGCTTCATTGTTACAAATTGAGATATTCACAACAACGATCAAGTGATTTCAACAATGAATATGAAAGAAAATTTAAAGACCGACACGGATAGAACTATATCATTAGCGTGAACGATATATCGAAAATCGAATAATTAATATGGAAAAATCGTTAGAAATCGATCGCACATTTCGAAATATCGTTGATAGAATATGATTATCCATTATATCGATATTCGTTGAAAATCATATATCGTTCATATCGAAAAATCGTAGAAATTGAACATTAATCGATTAAAAAAATTGTTCCGTATCAACATTCTATATAGATATATGGATTTCCTTAATATCAATACTTTGTTTTCAAAATATCGATCTGTCGATCGATATACAGAAAGATCGCACAGTGCTCCACTTTATTTCTCCAGAAGAATTTTGGCATAGTTCCCTGTATTCAGGCGGCTCACCTACTAATACAATTTGGAGTTCGTGACAATCAGTTCCTGTAAAACACAGAAGTAAAAGCATTCAGTGAGCAAAAATAATGTTGAAAATCGCAATAGATAGGTAGTAAACACACAATTTTCACGAATACCTGTCATATCCAGATTAACGTTATTAGAGTCATAAAAAGGAAACGTAAACAATCAACCACAAAACAGGGGAACACACAAACAAACTTGAACACAAGGTTAGATAAGCAGGTTTTAAGCTTACTGATCATATAATTTGCACACTGTTTTGGTTAACAGACAGCCATGACATGTATGAGTATACAATGTGAACAGAGGAAAAAAAGATACATAGGCCCCTATACACATGCAGAAGGGTGGTGGCACAGGTGACAAATATTATGTAAGCGTATTTTGTGTGATGCAATAACACTTTCAGGTCTACGTTATCGGTCATTAACAGCGGTTCGCTAAATGAGTAAATGGGTTTTGTGAAAAAAAAATAAAAAAAATACAAGGGTTAAAAAAGAAGAGAAACAAACCTTTTCGGCGTGTGCATGTTAATTTCTCTCTGAATGACATACTAGTTGGGGAGGGGACATAATTTTGAAAGCTTAAACAAACGAAAAGTATGTGCCGCCAACTGGTATCCGAGTTTGGCCATAGAGAGTGAAAGAGGGGGGGAGGGATGGTTTTAAAGAGCTTTAGAAATGCAGCTGACAGGAGAGTAGTGTGAAATAACCCATGGCTATTAGTGTTTTTTTTTTTTTTGTTATTTTAGGTAATATTAGTTATGGGGTAGAGACTCCCACAGAGCATGGGTGAGTAAAAAGTTTCGACCACTTATCAGCTTGTCGTGTAGAATTAAGGGGGAAAAAAATCATCAATTGACATGTGTTTGCAGGTGGGGGGGTTGTCGGTGGGAGGAAATATCATGAATGAATATGTTTATGTGTATGTGTGTTTGTCTGTACACAGGGACGATTACACTTATTGCTTTAAAGCAGAAACACCACCGAATAACTTGATTTATCGATGTAATCGACGTGATCAAACTGTATATATGTATAAGTATATATGTGTATGTACATATATGTGTATTGCGGATTTAGAACGTTATAGAAACCGTGAATATGGAAGCACACAAATCACTTTGAGTGTGAAAATCCTCTCAACTTCCCATCCCACTTCGTCTATTTCGTACCTGCCATTCCCCCCCCCCCCCCCCCCGTCTCCCCCTCGTCTGTACGTGTATTAACCATCCTCTGGATTGGCTGTGTTACACCTCTTGTGGAGATCTGTTGACATAACATTTTGGTGTTTCTGCATAACAGTGTATTGTCATCATTACTATTCTGTCGAAAGTGACAGACTCTTTAGAGTAAGTTTAACACTCTTTGTTCTTTCCGAAACTCCCGGTTGGCTGAGAGGTTAGCTCGCTTTCTGTGCGCATGGTCACGAGTTTATGTTCTGCGGAGGGTTCAGTAAAAGCAGTGGTTCGAAGCCCAGTTCAATAATAAGTGTGGGTAGGCCTCGTTCTGCCAAGCTCACCAGCTCATTTAGGACGTTAATAGCAATTCAATTGATTAATCCTTTGTCCCGGGGATGTTGAACTTTCCTTTTTGCCTGAGAGTATTTTCTTTCTTTTAACTTTCAGGTACAGACAAATAATAATTCGGGCTGAGCTTTAGAATTTTTATTGCATTACTATATGTATTATTATTATTATCATGACATGTTCTAGTCAGTTATGTAATTGGAACATACAGTTACTAAGGGCAACAAGCTAAGTGTTTATTCATGTGCTGTAGGACGTCATACTTTTGTCGATATCTGATATATGTCGTACCTTGGCGCTGTTCTTAATTGTGGATGCTTATCAACCTCTTTGCTTTCAGTTTGTGCTAAAAAACCTCTGCGTGGGAGTGTTCTATGTTTAGCCTCCTTTTAAACTCGTTTTAAAATATCCTGCTTTGCACAGAAGACAACGCATTTTACGTTCCAACGAGTCTTTTTATCACAATAATCCTATCATATGCAGGAGACATTTTCAAGGAAACAAACACACACACATATACACGAAGAAAAAGGGAGAGGAGTAGAGGTGAATTTCAATTATTTTATAGTGTGTTTTTCAGCGCAATTTCTTACGTCACAAAATGCATCCTGAGAAGTTTATCTCCAGTGGTAGTAGTGTACTTCCTAATTTAAGTTTTGAAGAAAGTTATTGAACGATGTTAAAGGAGATGAAAGGGGAGGAAGGATGTAAGCTATTAAAAATATAAAAAACTTTTTCCCTCGGGAGGGATCGTGGCACAACCATTTTCTTTCTTTCTGGTTATTTTTTATCTCTCCTCGTAAAATTGTAAGCTTAGGCTTAAACCAAAAATAATGAGCAGTAGTTCCAATTCTTTCCCCCTCTTTTCCTCAGTTTCCGTGTTCTTAAATTAAAAGTTGATAGCGTTGGAAGAAGAGATACTCTTGCATATTTTATAGAGTAAAGTGGACCGAAATAAGAGACTCCTTGAAATAATTATAATAATAATGAAAAAAAAGAGAAGCAGAAAACAATTAAAATGAAAATAAATTCAGTCATGACCTTTTTCTGAGTCGTAAGTTTTAAATTAGAGATAATTTTATGAACCTTATTTTTTGTAAAAAAAATGATGCTGTACTTAAGCATTAATTTAATTTTTATATTTTCTGGAGAGAAGCTTTATTTTCCTTTTATTTAGAAAGATGAAATTGCTAGCTATGAGACCAAATTCTGTTATCTTCAAAGTTAGTTATATCCTCATTTCACACTTCATTATCAATAAATTGTTGTTATGTGGGTTAAAATAATAATACTAATATCAAGTGATTTCGCC
>JAGDQP010040299.1:0-17355 GCA_022664845.1 Lepisma saccharinum | reverse complement strand
TTAAACTTAGCTTGGGGTCATATAGGACCCCATGGTATTAGGAGGGTACCATAACGACATTTTGTATGAGAATAGTTCGAAGAAGCTTAGTCTTCGTACTATACCTTAAACTTTAAGGACACTGAAAACGTGAAATCAAAAATGGAATGTAAACAATTGGTCATAAAGTAGAATTACTACTCGTCACGTGGAAACATTTTTGTGGAAGAAACTGATGGAGTAACGTGATATCAAAAAGTAATTAAATCCAATTGACTCTGCTAATTTGTCCCTTAATAAATATCTGATCCTTGGCTCTGATGAATAAAATGTAAATACAAAACTTTTTAATTTGCTGGGTAAAGATATAAAAGAGATTCGCAACAAGGTGCTTATTATAAGAAGCAACATCCACATCATACGTAGTGCATATGTTAAAGCATTGAAATGCTTAGGTCTTCAAGCTTCTGATTTACTTCTTCATATTGACAACTACATTGATGTGTGGCCTTCAACGTGTGAGGAATATGAAGTCGAGTCAAAAAATGAACTCCCTCGAGAAAAGTTTATGGAGCATATAAGAACGAGATGGCGATCATTGAGTGATGGGATGGCTTTTTGTGGTTCCTTTCAACATGTTCCAAGAACCTGTGCGTCTGCTGCATTACAGCAACAATCATGAAAGGGTATTGTTAGCGCTTTGCAGCACCATGTACAAAACCCGAACTTCATTTTTAAGTTTCGTCTGCCAATATAAAGTGCAACTTTTCCACATTAATAATAATAATAATAATCTATAGGTAACACAGCACCACCTTCATTTTTTTATTATTATTATTATTTATTTTATTAGAGCGCTGATACCTTGTGAGGATGACGACTTATTTCATTGTTCTTGATGAGGATGAAGTTCCCTTAAGAGGCAGTCTTCTTCGTTTACAGGAAATAGTAATTTGTTAGTGCAGTGTTAAGCAAGAGTTATTGAAGCTTACAGAAAAGATAAGATGTTTTTAGCTGCCTGGAAACTTGTCTTTGAAAATATCTCTTTCAACATGATCAGCTAAACATTTCTGATTTATTGATCCATTGTTTTTAAGTCAAAATAGTCATGATAGTAGCTAAAATGATGCCTTTTGATGTTGCATATGATGAATGAAAATTTGTTTAATTGGAAAAAAAAAAAGATGAGATAGTTACAACACAGGAAGGTGGGAAACAAAGCTTGAATGATTTAAGCATTGATGATTATTGTCATCATTAAATCGCTAAGATTTTTCAGATGACTTGAAAGTCCCTAATGTTGGTAAAATTTATAGCAGCTCTGGCAGTGTAGACATGGAGTGTAGGTTTTCCGTGTCTGGTTTGTTTTTGAGTGATATTAAGTCAGCGATGACACTGATTTTTGGATGCAACACTGATTACGAACAAACTTTTCTTAGTTGACCAAGACTTTTACTACTTATGGGCAGCAAGCACACAAAAAGGTGTATATGGAAGATTAGAAGAACGAACTTAAGGTTGAAGAACAACTTGATCACGAACGATTCTAAAAATTGTGTGCTTTTTAAAGAAAGAAAATTAAAAAGGCCATGTTCCGTCCGTATATATATATAAATGAACCTCCTGCGTAGCCTAGTCGGTAGCGCGCTCGATTTCAGTGCGAACACTTACGGGTTCGATTCCCGGTGGGGGCTCAAAATTTCGGTCTTGACGCAGCATCGTGAGGACAATCGGGTAGCTGCTGTAAATAAAAGACTGTGCTGCGTTAGGGAGCTGCTTCGACTCTCCGTTCCCAAGTCCCAACACGTCTGGTTAGCGTGGGAGCAGTAGACCAACTTCTCCCTCCGGGAGAGGCCTCATTCAGTAATGGCACTACCAAAACTAAATTGGATGGCGCGCCAGCCTGGTCTGTCAATCGGCGGCTGTATTAGGTTCAAATAGAGCGATACAGGGGATCAGCGTAACGCCTCTTCGTAGCCATGTGTCTGATTTTCATGACCAGTCCGCTACTTTTTTTATTCACGTAGCTCCCCAGTTGCTGGGTCAATACCGGATTTTGAACCCCCACCGAGAATCGAACTCAGGACCACATGCAATGAAATCAAGCGCACTACCGACTAGGCCACACAGGAGGCTAA
The DNA here is from genome assembly GCA_022664845.1 of Lepisma saccharinum. Classification (NCBI taxonomy): domain Eukaryota; kingdom Metazoa; phylum Arthropoda; class Insecta; order Zygentoma; family Lepismatidae; genus Lepisma; species Lepisma saccharinum. Next base: position 15,238 of record JAGDQP010040299.1, on the reverse strand, counting down.
TATATGTATTACACATTACATATATGATTGCGCCTAAAATTATACTAATTCTGCATATACTTCTGAATTTGGGTAGTGGTCCGCCCCCACCCACCACCTAAATACAGTACATCTATATTATAAACAAATTGCTACTGATTATGAAGGCGGGTACAGGATATAAAAGAATTTCCTTCACCATTACAGTTCATAATTAATTAAACATTACAGGACCTTGCTCAACCAATCAGAAATTGAGAACTCTTTATAACAATGAAGATAAACAAGAAAACTAATATGAGGGATGTCTACTCTGCAGTTTTTTCTTTTTTCTTATTTTGCTTTCCTTTACCGAAGAAAGCGAAATACAATTTCATCGTTCCTTCTCGATCTCTTCAGGAATTTACTGCGAGCAAAAAAAAAAAAAAACTTTTAACGAAAAATAAAACAAGAAAAAAACAAACGATGTTCTGTGATAGTTCGTACTTTAGCCACCTTCCTGGATTTTAACATTGTAGTTCGTCCTTGAAGCCAACAGATGTCACTAGTGACTACAGCTCCGTCTCCGGATCTCGAACTTTGAATGTAACGCTCTTGTTTTTTTAATACTTCCTTCTCAATTCTCCATATTTTTTTTTGTATCTCAACCCGTTCTCTCAGATGCGCATGTTCTCTTTTCTCGTATCTGAGTGAGAGAAAACGAGAGTCTGGCAGGGGGCGGGCTAGCGAGTGCTTGATGGCACAGTATATCATATCCATGACATACTGAAACAATAACTCAACTGGTTTACTACCGAAATAGACAAGGCTCTTGATGCGGCATTCCAGCGACATAGTACGACTACGACGCTAGCTGGGTATAGGCGGCAGGCGGAGGAAACAGACCGGCCACAGACTTTAGGGTCAGACAATCCATTCTTTACCCTTTGATTGACGACGTGGAGTGGGGAGAAATAAGCTAGAAGGGGCAAAGAATATTTTATCTCAGTTATTTATGCCTTTTAGGTCTTCCCATGGAACGACACGAAAGTTTAGCAGTGCGAAATGCAATAAATTGTCTGCCATACTTGAAACGAAAATGAGGCAATTTGTATGATAGAGCGAATGGACAGGTAGTGGCCTGATGGATAGCCTGTCACAGCCGACTACAATCCAAATGGACGCATAGAGGCCTAGGAATACTAGACATACAACAAAAATCCTGATTTTTGATTGTTCCATGAAGGAGGTCGACAAGTCTTATTTAAAGGTGTTTTAAAGCTTAAGCTGGTTTCATTTCGTAACCCCTAGGTGTCACCTTTCTCCACGTTGAAAGATAATGGTTCCGGTTGAGAGCTTGTTGTTTGTGACAGAAGATATTTTCTTAACAGATCTTATAAGATCTTTTGCATTTATTTAGAGACTAAGGTAATTTTGTTCCAACAACTTTGTTTTCTAAGAAAATTACTATAATAATCTTAAACCGTGCGCAGGAGCATTTTATTGATTAAGTTATTTAGAAGTAAGACTTTGTATTGTGAATAAGTGTAAGAATCCTTAGATCTGCGCATAATGTCTTTCGAAATTGTACAGTGTTAATATGTATTACGTATGTCCAATACTACACAGGGTTTGTAAGATCACACGAAAAATGTTCGTAGGAAGTCCTTACTATTGACAATCTTGAAGAAACCGTAGCTTTCAGTCGAAGTTACGTTTTTTTTTTTTACATTTTCTTTACACATCTTTACCTCCATTGGTCACTTTTGGAAGAAAGTGATCTGTGTTTTAAAACGTTTCGCACTAGGCAAATACTGAGATGGTACCTTCAAATTAGACCCTGTTCGCCCACTCATTGCAGCATCTTTTCCTATGAAAGAATCTTACAGTCCTAGGCTGAGTGTTAGATGACTAAGGACCATAAAATAAATTCAAAATTTAACCAAGCATTCTGAAGTTACTCCGCAAGCAGCACACGCAAGTGAAAATGACGTCATTTTCACGTGCGTGTGCTGCTTGGGTCACATATGAGGTGTCCAGAAGTCAAAGGATATAAGTGACATTTATGAATAAAAAAATCGAGGTAATCCATCCATCCATCCACATAATATCTAGTCACTCACTCACTCACTGACTTAGCCAAACTACTGGAGCTAGAAACACAAAATTTGGTATGAAGGTGTATGTATGATAAAGAGTAGGTAAAGGAAAAAAAAATCCGACATTTTGAAAAAGTCGCCATCTTGGATCCAGAATGGCCGCCAAGCCCATTTTTGTATAGAATACACAACCTAAACCGCTGAAGCTGGTAAAACGAAATCTAATATGAATGTACATCATTACTAGTAGATTAAGAAAGGATTACGAAATGTATCCAAAGACGCCATCTTGGATTCAAAATGGTGGACTCAAAATTCCATTTCCCACACCGTTTTGAGTTAGAAATACGAAATTTGGCATAAAGGTGTATCAACACAAGTAGTTTAAGAAAATATTACAACATTTTGGAAAAGTCGTAATCTTGGATTCAAAATGGCCGCCCCAAACCCCACTATCCACACCGATCGAGCTAGATAATTGAAATTTAATATGTACCATCAGGAGTAGGTCTCAACAATATAAGAAAACATTAAAAAAGTCGCCATCTTTAATCCAAAATGGCCGCCCCAAAAACCATTTTTCAAACAACTAGATTGAAGCTAGAGAAACGAAATTTGGTATGAAGGTGTGCCATCACGAGTATGTTACAATAAATGGGACAAACTTCTCCTACGGGGGCGCAGCCCCCTCTGCAGGAGCAGATCAGTATCATGGGGGCGCAGCCCTCACAGGGGTCTGGGGGCAGTGCCCCCAGCGAGGCAAAGCTAGTCATCTATATAAAACTCGAAATATGTGACAAAACTGTCATACCTTGTACAAAGAATCCTTGGACCTTATACCAATTTTGTGTCACATATATTTCTAGTTATATATAAAATTTTACCTTGAACTTCTTTTTAATTAGCCAATGTCACTTGCATCCTTTGGTTTCTGGAGTTGCCATATAAGATTTTGTTAATATTTGCCTGTGGACTAGACTGAAATATTTGATTAAGCAAGGGGCCTAGCAGGGTAAGATGGAGAAAAGTGCCTTGGAAGGAATAAGTCCTATTCAGAATAAAAAATGATGGTTCACCAAATTTCAGCTCGAAAGTTTCTAACCTAAGGTCGGATTTGCACCTAGGATGACTTTTTTTTTTTATTAAATTGAAGATTTTTAAAGCTCTACAATATGGTAATTGTTTCATTTATGTTAGCACAAAATTCAAATTTTTAGAGAGGTTAGAAAATTTGAAAATTGAATTAAAAAACCTAAGACAACAGTTGGCTCGAGAAAAATATATGTTATGTATTTTTAGTGGTTCTATAACCATGAATTTTTTCAGATGTTTTAAAGTGGTAGAACATAATTAAAAAAATAGACACGTGGCCGCCCCAGTAGCACATGCACGTTGGCCGCTCATGGGACCCATACCGCCCCACATCGTTAATGCGTGCGGTGAACGGCCCAGCTTGAGCCCACGTTGATCTATGTGGGATCGACATCGATTATCGGTATCACTAATTTTCCTATTTCCTAAAACTATAGTAAGTATTTAGCAAAGAATAAATCGATTTTCTATAAAACTTTTTGTTCATAATGAATAAATTAAAATTAAAAATAGAGCATTTGTCATAGAATCATATCGACCCATGTCGGTAACTAATATCTGTATTGATCAATGTCGGTCCATATGGGCAAGCCGATGTTCTTTCAAGCGAAGGTATCCATCTAGTGATAAAATATAAAACTTCATGTTGCTGTGAACACGTGGTCTGCTTTGTTTGGTGATAAAGAAGCATGTTAAAATGCAGAAATAACGTCCTTCCACGGGAACAACATAAAACAAATAAGGTGTTAATTCAGTTGATTGTGTTTTCTTTCTCAAGGAGTCTTTGATCACTGTAAGTACATAGACAAACCAACAAGATTAAGAGCAATATTTATTACGCTGGTTATCGTACCACCTTTTGTTTCGTTTGTACGTTAGAAAGTAGCGTATTTTCTCGAGGCTATGTGGTTAAGAGAGATTCCCTGTAGTAGAAGGATAAGTTAATGCTATATTTATTTACCTTTGGTTTACATTCTTTCCTTCAATTGAAGCTGTTTCATTGTAATCATGCCCATTGTACTTTTAACTTCTTGCCAAAAATGTTTTTTTTTAAAAGTTAAAAGCGGAAGAGACGTGAAATGATTACAATGGAGTGGAACTACAAATTTTAGCATAAACGCAACATCGAAAATAATAATATTTTACAAACTAGTAGTGGTCGACAAATTTAACAGTCTATTAGCACAATGAAGTAATGTAACTTTAGCTACAGAAAGATAGTATTCATTACACAAGTAGTAACTTTGTTTTACAATTTCTAACGTTTTTTTACTATTTCTTGATGCCGGCCGGGTGGCCGAACGGTCTGCGGCGGTAGGCCACTGGCTCGAAGATCCCTTGTTCGAGTCCCGGCAGGGGCATAGGTGTGGATTTTAAAAGTTAAGGGCAAATCGTGACGGGCTGAACTCCAAAGTAACTATAGACTGGCCCATATAAAAATAAAGTTTACCAAAGTTTTACTATTTCTTGTTGGTTTGTCTATGTTAGTGGTTTTATATAAAAAGGGGGATTCCTTTAAAAAAATAGTAAAAAATCAGATTTACTTTATGTTCATAATGCCAATGACCGATATTGAGCGATGTCGATACCGGATATTGAGCAACGTCGATGATTGATGTCAAACGATATCGTTGACCGATATTGGCCAAGATGTTTGCCATCCAATATGGGTCCCATTTCATTGAACAATATCGATCGATGTCGTAAAATGCAATATGCCTATATCGGCCGACGTGGATGTGCTACTTGGGCGGGCATCTTCCGTAACACGTGTACTGTAAATACAAGATCGAAAACGTCGTTTGCCAGGTCGAATTCATGGACGACTGGTCAAGACGTCGGCTTCTCGAGTGAAAGTTCCCGGGTTCGAGTCCCGCTCGGGACAACACTTTTTCTTCTTTTTTCTTTCAAAATATATTTTTACATGTTCATATTTACTCTTTAATAATTGCTAGGATGCATATAAATAACTAATTGCTCCTGAAAGCTAAGATGTATCTGGATGCACACCGACATCACATGGGGCGCGCTCTCATATACAGTCACTTTATAAATTTTTTAATTGACATTTCCGTTTTCACTGTCTTTATATATTTTAGAACTTGTTTGTGTACATCAGTTTATATATATATGGCAACGTCCTAGCCGAGCTGGTCTACCGGTTCCCGCAAGATCACCGTAGTCAAGCAGCTCAGTGCTTAGACGGGTGACCGTTGCAGTACTCCAGATGGTGTTGCCTGTACGGCGTACACCCAGCGGCGTGAGGCCAATTGGGGAGCTACCTGAATAAAGAGGTAGCGATCACAGTTGAGAGCATCGGCTCTCCTCTCCCAATACGTCTGGTCAGCGTGGGAGCAGTGAATATATATTTCAGCGCTACGGTTCTCCGTTACGAAGCAATATTGCATGAAACACTGAGAATTCAATCTCCTACGTCATACAACGAAAATCATCTTCTGATTGGTTTGACGTAATCAATCCGTACTATTTCCATAGCTATATGCTTCTCCCTATGTTACGTTTCTTATTCAGAAGTTTGGAGACGAAAAAACAAGAAAGAGAAAGAACATTTACATATCACTTACCGAAATAATTAATGAACAAATCTGCAGAATACAATTCAATAAGTTAAAACAGCAAAACATGTTTTTAATAACAGAAATTGTTAGAAACAATGACAGGGGTCAGTCTTAACTTGCAGTGCTCTTCTTATCGCTAGTTTGTGCCAATATTGATGTCTTAACAATTTGGCGCAGTTAGTTAACTTAACTAACGTACGCAACTTTTAACTTTTTATATTTTCACCTAAGACGGTTCGAATCCCATCAAAGGTCGTGTTTCATTTTACTTCAGGAAACTCAAGAGTAACTTCAATCTAATAGTTTCAATTTACATTTTACTTTCTTACATGCTTTTATTATTATTTTTTACAATGACATATCTAAACTATTCAATATATTCACGGGCTACAAGTAGTACGTTAAATTGTTAACAGATGGCAATAACGAGCACTATTAATTCATATGATTTTAAGTTCTTGAAAAATGCTTCACCAGCGTTCACTAACAAAAGAATACTATTGTCGGTTGTAAAAGCCCACATTTTTTTTACAGAAAAAACATGTAATTATTTTTAAATACAAGAGTTCTAAAGAGCATTATTAGAAGATATCTTATGATTTAATCATGAAAATGAAAAAAAAGAGCTGATATAAATTATTGTTGAAGCTACCAAACTATATCAATATCTTTAAAAGTATTAAAAGTAAAAATCAATTTTAAATGAATAAAACGAACTAAATGACGTGTTAAGGCAGACAGAAACGCTATTCAGCACTTATACTATTTCTTTCGATCCATTTTTGCTATCTCTTTTAAACAATACTAACAAATCAAATACCATCTGTATGTTGATGACAAGCAGTCGGCAGATTGATTACGTCATAACATGGCGGCGCTCGATTAAGCGCAAGACTGAGATTGTTTCGGAGCAAGGCTTTATAACTCTTGATAAATACTTCATAAGGAAAATAAAATGTTTTCCATAGTCTACTTTAACAGAAGAATTTTTATTGCATTTAAAAAATACTACCGAAAATGTCCATTTGCCTGCCCCATGAGTTTCTTTTTAATCGCTCATGACATTTTTTTTACTTTTTAGTACGAATTGTTTCTGGAAAGGATGTGTTTACAAAGTTTTTTTTATTACGACTGTCTCGACCACGTAAGTGAACAGCAAAGAGATTTGGATAATATAAAGATAAAATGAATGTTATGTGTACCAAATAACAGGTGGAAGAGAATGTTAAGAGCACTTTTGCTTATGCCCACCGCTAACCAGAGATTACTCCTCCCGGCGGCTTCGCCGACCAGCTACCTTTGGACGCACCGTGCCCTTCCCCCCCTTGCGCACTTTAGTCGGTGTGCATCCAGATACATCCTAGCTTTCAGTAGCAATTAGTTATTTATATATATCCTAGCAATTATTAAAGAATAAATATGAATATATAAAAATATATTTTGAAACAATAAAAGAAGAAAAAGTGTTTTCTCGGGCGGGACTTGAATACGGGAAATTTCACTCAAGAAGTCGACGTCTTGACCAGTCGTTCACGAAGGCGACCTGGCAAACGGCGCTTTCGAACTTGTATTTACAGTTCATGTGATACGTAAGAAGCCCGGTCACGTGTCTTATTTTTCTATTATGTTCTACCACTCTGAAAAAATTCATGGTTATAGAACCACTTAAAAATACATAACATATTTTTTGGAGCCAACTGTTGTCTTAGTTTTTTAAAATTCAATTTTCAAATTTACTAACCTCTCTAAAAGTTTTAATTTTGTGCCAACATAAATGAAAGAATTACCATCTTGTAGAGCTTGAAAAAATCTTCAATTTAATAAAAAAAAAGGTCATCGTAAGTTCAAATCCGAACGAGATATCACTAAACTACCAAAAACACACATTAATTTATTTTTGATTTTAGGTTAGCATCTTTTGAGCTGTAATTTGGTGGAGAGCCATCATATTTGATGCTGAATATGATAGTATTTTTTTTTAATCACGATTCCTTCCAATGTACTTTTCACCATCTTACCCTGCTAGGCCCTTTGTTCTATCAACTATAATTTTAATTAATACATTGAAACAACGGTTAAGCAGAGAGCTTCTGCTACCACTTGTAAAACTTTTTTTTTTTTTGTATATGTCAAAGAAAATCCGAACAAAGCAGTCAATATAAACAGTCTTCTGTCGCCTAGCGAAAGCTACAGACTCTTTCGCTGTTTCGAGTGCTTCTATTTTTCTAAAGCTAAATACTCCAAATGTTTGTTTTGTTTTTTATGGTCAAAATTCAATTCCTTCACTGAATACGGTAATATTTGAAGCTTCTATGCGTGGATGCATAAGTCTCTGTATGGAGTATTGTTTCACATGGAGGAGAAAAGTGCACTATGCGAAAGGATGATGATAGAAGGTCGGAAGACTTCGAAGTATGGACCTGGAGGAGAATGAAAAACCTACTGGACACGAAAGATCCAACACGGCCAAGTATAGCATATACTATGCATGCACGGTTACACACTCTTAGTACTCTCAGAATATTCTTGACATTTTGAGAATGTTCTAGTTTGATAATTTCAGCACAAACATGGATATATTCCACAGTACAAAGATTGAAGTATATTGAAATAGTCTGACGTGACGTCACATCTCTAAACTATAATTATAATATATGTGTAATTATGTAAAAAAAAATGTTAATTTGTTTTACATTTCTCAAATGTTTTAGAATACTTACTGCTTTGAACGCCTAGGATACAGCGACAACATAAACGCTGTCCGGCCATCAATATAATAGTTTGAGTTATGTTAGTGAATTCTTTAGAAAAAAAAAAGAGAGAATCGTAAGCAGAAAAATAAGATAAAAATGTAAAATGAGCTAAAGTTGGTTAACTAACAAGGAATCTATCTCCGGTGTGACACGAAAACCACCATGAAACTTCCACAGTACATTGATGATGCGTTCAAATGAACAGTCCGGTAGTACCACATTTCTGAAGTTAGCGGAACACGAGTTACAGGACTTCAAAGTTTTTTTTGTTTTAAAAAAGAATTCGTTCTGAACGCCTGAAGGAAAGGCAACACTTCATACATATATGTCGAAGTTATGCATTTCTAATTCACTTTAATGTAAAAGGTTGCACTGAAGATAATTTAAATGTTAGACTAAAGTTATTGATGAAGTTGACGTGTTAATTAATTGAACTGATCCCTGTCAAATGTGAATATTATATAAATACAGGGTGACCCAAAGGAAACTTCTCATTCCGTTAATTTCGTAACCAGTTCGTTTCCTGGAGGAATCCCGACACACGACTCTTTTCATTTCAGAGGAATGTACCATCGTGGAGAAGCATTGTATGCTGTCCCATTTCATTGTGGTCTAGAGGCAATAAACGAAATTTTCTTAAATGACAACATGGGATAAGTGACACATCATATAAATGGTATATAAGTTCTACTTACATAAGCATGTGATGAATTACTAATTTCTTTGAAAACTTTGCAAGAAATTGAGTTTGGAACTCTCATATATTATAAAGTGAAACTTGGTAGGTGAGATAATATTTTACACTATTTAACGTTGTGAGCGCTCCAACTGTCATCGTTAGTATAAAAGAACTCCTACAAACATCACTGTGATAAATTAAAGGTGCTTTCTTATGTTTTGTGATCCAATTGCAACCAACCCCTGAGATGAATTCGTTAATCCCGTGAATCTCAAATCAGCATTGCGCGTTGGAAAGGGAAAGTGTGTGGATTCGAACACCGCTGCCGAACTTCGTACCTGAAAATTTCCAGAATTTCTATCAATTTCACGAGACGAATGTTGAGTTGGTACAATAGCTAAAGCTCTGCCTGCTAACTTTCCAGCCTTACTGATATCTCTGAGGTGAGGGACAGCAAAAATTATTCCTGTAGCCCACAAAAGAGAATTGAAGCTAATTCATTCTGTGATCTAGCTGCAAGATTAATTATGCCAATATTATTCGAATTTTCCGAAGCTCGAATATGATAATATACGGTTGAAACTAACGAAATTCGAATAATATGCATTGGTATCTGATATCTCGAAGCATTCGAAGTTCGAATATTCGAAAATTTGCAGCACTATGCAACACATTCAGTTTCCTTAAATTAAAAAACTTAGTCAACAACGTAATGTTTTCCTACATAATAAAGATGTGCAAGGTATAAGATCTTTTATTGAACAGATAATTCTAGTTGGGTAACTCACATAATTCAAATCGAAGTTTGATGAAAGTGTCCTGCAATATGTTAAGTATATTTCAATATTCTCAAAGGTGTACTCTTAGCATGTCCTCAGCATACTGAGAATGATGTCCTTGCTTTTTATGGTAAACGTAATGGGTAAGTGATAAAGAGACCGGCTAAGAGATGAATAATGTTGGAAACGAAAAAGAAGAGAAAAGGGAAGTAGTTAGGACATTTACCATACAAAAAATGTATACAGAAAGTATGGCTGAAGCAAAAAGAGGAAGAGGAAAACAAGGAATGAAACTTTTTGGCATTGAAAGGATGAGGAATTATGTGGACACAGGAACTTGCCTTGAAGCATCTAACACTTTCAACAAAGCAGGATATTTCCAGCTAGCTTGTTTAAGAAGTCCAAAATTATTTTAAATTAAGCTTAATTCCTCATGAGAATAGTATACCACAGTGAAAAAGCTGTTTACGAGAAAGAAACATACCCTATTTTACGAGGACCGATGAACAACCTATTGAAATGATAGAAAGTTCTGAATGAAAGTTATCTGTTGTATTGGACTGGAACATGCGTTCTTTGAAATAATGAGAAGATTTGAAATTTATGAAATACAGACTTGAAGGAGAACAGAGGAAAATCAGCGCGGATGTAACAAGAACATGGCATCAAGAGAATAAAAGCTTATGGAAAAGAAAACTGGAGACCACCAAGAACCTGAAACGAAACTATAATATTAAATGAGATATGGTTGAAGAAAATCGAGGAAGAGAAGAAGATGGATGGATTCGGTAGCCATGCTACACAGACAGAGAAAAGTTCGTTCGCGAAGGCAAAAGAAGAAAGCGCAGGACTAACAAGGAATGATACCCAAGTGTGACACGCCAATTGCAATAATATTGCACAGATATGTTGAACAGCAAAAAATAAGCGACCCGTATTTTTTTATATCGGCAGCCGTGAATGTTTAAAGGGTCAAACAGGGCGTAAAATTGGGCTCTCAAAGCAAAGAATATGAATAGCTCGACAATGACAAGAGATAGAGCAAAGTGTTAAATGTATGAAATAATCTATACATTACAGGCTAGTCAATGGTATGTAACACAATTATGTTAAGATCACACTGCATCCGGAAATGGACAAATCGGAGGTTGGAGAAGACCATTAGACGCTATCTCTGGTCCCAAATGTATCGGTCGCTGCAAGTGTTGAAGAAGAATACAAAATATGTGATACGTGTTTTTGTTTTTCGTCCAGATAGGAAAAAGATGCGATATAGAAGCAGTGTCGTCTTTGGAAGATAAGATGAGAAAATCCCATTAGAAATTCATAATCCTGATGTGATAGGCAACCAACGACACATATGTGCACAAAGGTTTGCAGAATGTTTGCTGCTGTTCCGACTGCTAGTGTTAACACCACCTACAGGCAAGTTCGATGAAAAACCTATTAGCATAGTGAACGACTGGTCATCCCGAGGAATATTGCTTGTCGGTAATCGACAAATGGGTGTTGTAACGTACAGGAGGTGTTAGTGGAGCTGCGAATAGCCGAAACGAATCGCTGTGTGTTTGCGTATGTTAGTTGTTGTGTCATCATGAGAGCAGTTACTGGTGAAGATGTTTGAAATCAACCCACACAATGTTGTATAGACTACTGGAGACATATAGGACAAGACAGGGTATTGAGTCTCCTATTAGTGGTAAAGAATTAGAAGTCAGGGATTACATTGTAGGTCTTTTGGACAGTTGCAAATCTGGACAAGTAGATGTAGCTGTACAACACGATTTAATATGTTATGGACAGTGACACATCAGAAACGAACGATGAAGAAGAATCATGCTCAAATACCGAGGTTTCCCACCTCGTCGTCACACGTGGCCACAATATATGAGGCGGAAGAACAGTGCGATGTAGATATGGAGTATAAATTAAGAGCAGTAAAGTTTTGGAGAAGTGGGAAAAGAAAGCAACGTAAATTCAAAACAGTGCAAAATCAATTTAAAAAACTGAAACATAGAAATTAACTTTACAGATGGGCGAAGCTTGTTGATCAGGGCGGAGGGCGCGTTGAGAAGCAGCGGCAAATAGAGGATGCTGTGTATGCACAATTTTGTAAAGCTAAAGAGCAACATCTTATAGTGCATGATACAGATGTAGGACGCTGGGCATTAGAAACAAATCGTTCTCTCTCACTGGAAAATTTCCGTGCTTCCAGAAAATGGGTCTTGTTGTTTAAAAAGAAGTACAGCATAGTGTCGAGGAAGATTACAAAATTCATAACACGCACGCAGACAGAATGCAATAGGGATATTTATAATAACGCCACATTTTTTTGTGCAGAGTGTAAAATTGGAAATTGACCGTGAGTCACATACTCTGAACAACATGTACAACACTGATCAAAGTGGATTTAATTTGGAATTCCATTCTAGTAGACTTCCTCACACATCGTGGGGGGTGAAACATGCAATGGCGCGTGTGCAATCGGTGTCTGCTACATCTTATAGTTATATGATCCAACCCCTAATATCTGCATCCGGTAATATACTGTCGCCTATGCTAATTGTGTTGAAGGAGGCAGGCGGTACTTTGGGACCTCGTGTACAGCAAGCGATGTTTCGACCCCAGAATTTGTATGTATGTGCTTCGTCATCCGGCAAGGTGACAAATGTCTTGGTTCCGCAATGTGTATTTTCCTAATGTTGGGGAGAAAACATTGTTATTGGTTGATTCTTGGAATGGCTATAAGGAAGATGATGATGTAAACCTCACGCCTCCCAAGAAACAATGTACTCTGAAAATATTACCCAAACATACTACTGGCTTCATTCAGCCATTAGATGTTTATGTCTTCCGGATATGGAAGAATTATGTGCGTCAATTATCGGACAAGGATCTTCTGACGCAAACGGACATCCAGCTACAAACGACAGATAATATTCTAAAACTGCAGTCTTCTTTGGTGAACAATCAGTTATCCGCACCAAAATACAAGGCTGTGTTTCAATATGCATGGTTCCGTTCCAGGTACATAGAAGCGCGTTCTGCTGCGTTTATAAACCCAGTAGAATTTGCTTTCCACGATGTACAAGAAACACAGTGAAACGTGTGTCAACGACCTCCTGTTATAAAGTGTTCTTGGTGTAAAGTGCCTGTGTTTAGTTGATTTCATTGTAAAGTATCACTTTTATGACAGGTATTACGAATGAGCGCGTCTGATTGGAGTATAATAGGTGCGTACCTCTCTGCGATTGTCTATTTTGTATATGTTTATTTGTTAATGTAGTACCTTTCTCAACGTGCAATATAGTAAGCGACGAGTTTTTGTTCTTGTACTTGTTTATATTTTCTTTCGTGATATTTTGTCACAAATAGATAGTCAGTTGTCGGCTACAGGGTTCAAGATCAAATCTACAGTGACAATGTAGAGTACCGTGGTTTCTGCAACCCTTTGTACACATATGTGTCGTTGGTTGCCTATCACATCAGGATTATTCCTCTCTAATTAGATTTTCTCATCTTATCTTCCAAAGACGACACTGCTTCTATATCGCATCTTTTTCCTATCTGGACGAAAAACAAAAACACGTATCACACATTTTGTATTCTTCTTTAACACTTGCAGCGACCGATACATTTGGGACCAGAGATAGCGTCCAATGGTCTTCTCCAACCCACGATTGGTCCATTTCCGGATGCAGTGTGATCTTAGCATGAATGTGTTACCATTGTCTAGCCTGTAATGTATAGATTATTTCATACATTTAACACTTTGCTCTATCTCTTGTTATTGTCGAGCTATTCATATTCTTTTCTTTGAGTGCCCAATTTTACGCACCTGTTTGAACCTTTAAACGTTATCTGTGCAATATTATTGCAATTGGCGTGTCACACTTGGGTATCGTTCCTTGTAAGATGAATGAAGGAGGCGATAAACTTACGTTGAAGCGCTTGCCGCTATTGCCAGGACTCTGATGATTATAATGATAACTAAAAATTACCTGGCTTAATAACAAATAACAAAGATTAGCTCACTTTTATTGCTATGACATTCAAAAGGGGTTAGATTAGAGGGAACATATATTGGAATTTATTTTTCTAGCTTGAATAAAACTTCCTTGAAGATTACTAACTTCCATGACAGTTTTCTTTTTTCTCTTAAAATTTTGGAAAATTCAGATCTCTGTGCCTAGTACAGTGGCTCATGCAAGTACAAGAATGGACGTCAATTTATGTGCGTTACTGAAGCAGTGAAAAAAAATGAACTTACCAAAAATTTGAAGGAAAGGGGAAAATTGTTAAAAGAGTTATCTGGTGGCAAGTTTTAAATTTTTGGCCAAGACAGACGAAAAGTGCTTGGAAGTTAAAATGCGTTTTTCTGTATTATCATTGTTAGGTTAGGTTTTCTTAGTTTCTCTCGAACAGTTAACTATAAGAAAGAAAGAAAGAAAGAAAGAGATTGATCACAGCAGCTATTGTGGATTCATAATAATTATGAAGATGCCTTACAATGTTTGGTACTCCTACGTTCTTTGGCAACGAAAGACTATCGTACGTTACGATATGTACTCGATGGGGCAACACGGTTTTATTAAACGTCTATGCTCCGACCGAGGTGGCTACTGATAACGACAAAGATATATTCTACGATGAGCTAGAAAGGTTGTTTGACCGATTACCGAAGTATAATTCGAAAATTGTGTTGGGTGATTTCAATGCAAAGGTAGGGAGGGAAGAAAAATATAGACCTACTATAGGCAAATACAGTCTTCACGAAAAGACCAACAACAATGGAGAAAGACTGATAACTTTCGTGATTTCGAAAAACTTACTGGTAAAGAGCACGTACTTTGAACACAAAGACATACACAAATACACGTGGGTATCTCCGGACGGCAAAACTCTCAACCAGATCGATCACGTATTAGTAGACAGACGAAGACACACCAACATAATGGACGTTAGGTCGTACAGAGGAGCGGAAGGTGACACCGACCATCAATTAGTGATCACAAAAGTAAGGGAAAAGTTATGCATCGCGAACAGAGAAAGCAAGGGATCAAAACAACTGAAATTCGAAGTGAAACTATTAAATAATCCGAGCATAAGAGCAGATTACCAACTCGAACTCTCAAATAGGTTCGAAATCCTAGCCGACTCGAGTAATAATAATGATGATATTAATAATGAAATTGATGTAAGTAAGATGTGGGAGGCAATTCGTGAAACAATTAAGAGCGCAGCGAAGGAACGCGTAGGTGAGAAGAAACAACAGAAATACAAACCTTGGTTTGATGAA
>JAGDQP010040298.1:0-17355 GCA_022664845.1 Lepisma saccharinum | reverse complement strand
TGTGGTAATTCTGCAGGAACGCGTGAACAACATGTGGAACTTTTACAATTGTGGAAAACGAGAGGTGATAAGTAAGGGCTTTCATGAGATCATAAACTGGATGCACTCGCACAACCCTTTTGAAATATCTTCAAACATTCTGATGTCCGTAGCTACGAGCTTAGTGGCTGCTGATTGTGTGAACTGTGATGAGGCCCAAGCACGAGGTTTAGCTGTGATGAGACTAACAGTTCAGAAACTTTAATGTCAAGCGGATTTTCCTCAAGTGGAATTTTTGGGCATACCACTATCTTGTTGAGGGCAACATTCTGAATATGTGTACCAATTTTCAACTTGTTACTCATACATTAATTTTACTGCATTACAAACACTGGTTGCTCGAATATCTTGTTAATTTTTCATAAGAGTCTAAGCCACAAATGGATGTTTTGTTCTAAAAGCACTCTATGACACATAATTTATCAGATGGTGGCATATGCAGGTAGATATCGCATTTACCAGAAAGGTTTTCGCTGCGTTGAAGTTTTCCCTTTGGGGAAGAAGAGTCTAAGCGGTAGTCAAGATGGCGGAATGTAGTAGACAGACGATTGCACCGTGTAGTGTTATAGGTAAACAGCAAGAAGAGTAGAAAAACGAAGAACAGTACATTCGCAAGGAAGGATAGTGCTCGTAAGCTGTTAGAGGGCGCTGGAAAGGTATATGGGAAGATTGTACAAGCGAAAACTCCACCAAATGAGGTGAGAAAATAGGCTGGGAGTAACAGTGTATTCAACGTACTATGTTTAAACTTAGTAAAGCAAGTGATGTTCACTCCCAATCTGCATCATTCAACTGTTTTCTTTTACCAACGAAAGTTACCAAATAACAATTTTTGTGTGCACGAGTCATTAACAGGAAATGTCAGCATGTATTTCTGGAATGAGATGATTGGAAGTCGGGGTGCTGCAGACATTTCATCTTGTATTCTGAAGTATGTTATAAACAAGTGTGACAAACTTCTGGCTGGTGAGTATCGTACTCTAGTAGTCTGTTCAGACACATGCATACCTCAGAATAATAACTAGACTGTAACTGTCTTATATACATATCTCATAGAGCAGGATTATTTCTGTGTTATTGAACAGAAGTTCTTAGTCAGCAGCCATTCATTTTTACAATCGATAGATATTTTGATTTTGTTGGAAAGAAGAGAAAAGAAGCAACATTGATTGTGATAGAATATATTAGAATCATGATCATCGAATCGCGACTATCAAACCCATTCATTGTTGTCATAATATCCCAGAACAACTTCAAAGACTTCTCAGTGGTTCTAGATGCCATGGGAAAGGATAGTGAGCTGAAGATCACTAAGTACATGTGGCTGAAACAAGACAAGTCTAGACCAAATATCTCACAACACCTAGCAGCTCTGGGAGCACTTCGCAAAAGGAAAAGGAAGAGACGCGGTACATACAATGGTTGTGTCATTACCGTACATATTACCGGAGCTGTACATAACAGGTTTCATCCACGTTTCCCAGCAAAGAAGAAAGGCCTCTTAGGTATGGTACAGTATCTTACTAATACTATGCATATAGCTTTTTATACCAGTATTACTGGTACCAGAGATCCAGATGACGAGCAACATGTAAACGGATAGACAGATGAAGATGAACTTGGCAGTCAATAGTCCCTTAAACTATTGAACGTTCGAAAACAGTGGGCGCATAAACTGTTTTTCCCAGGTTTCATGCAAAACGAGTTCATTACCATTATTATTATATTCAAAGTAATAAATAAACGCCTTTTCTATGACTATTCAATGTATTTCTGTAACCCACCAAACATAAAGCCCTTCAATAGTACATGAATTGACTGAAGTGACTAATTTTGTCACATATAAATGCAAATAAACTAAAAGGAGACACATTTTGGTCCTCGCCAAAACAACAAATTTAGACATAGTATGATATTTTTCTATGTATTCAAAGACATACGCTTCCTCTCTCTAACAGTAAGACATATTTGGTATTCTGGCTCAAAATCAGATTTATAGATTGTAACGAAACAAATTTCATTTGCATACGTTACTTAGGTTAAATGGTTTATTCTTCAATTATTTGCCTTGCGACATTTATATGAGAGATGTAATAATATTTTCTATGGTGAGTTCATAGAAGGAAATAATTTATATTAATTTAAACAAGGAGAGATCAATATACTTTCAAATTGTGTACAAAGTTGCTAACACTCAAATATACTGATGGGGCAGAAAAAACTTCTAAATTTCTTTCTTCCGTCTTGGTTAGAATGTCAAAATATGTGCACATGTAAATTTTGGCTAGTATTAGTAAGATACAAATGGATATCGATATGGCAATATAATCAGGAACAATTTGTATGCTTTTAGTTTACAATTCATTCAATAATTCAAAATAAAATGGATGTTTTCAAGGTATTGCATCATTAACCCATACTAACGTCACTTACTTTATCTCTCCCAATAATACATTTACGGCAAAACTGACTTCAGAAACATATTTTCCGTAAAATGTTAGCCCAGAATGACATGTTACACGACCTTCTTCCTATTTTAAATAACCAATCAAGATTCAATATGGCGGAATTCAAGATGGCGTCCGTGAACAACATACCCTCCAACAGTAGCACCTTCCTACCAGTACCCATTACTATGTATTTGATTTCAATTTCTTTCAGCATTTTACAAATTTAAGGGCATTACCAAATTTTCTCTTCATTTTCTAGAAACAAGAATCTGACTATTATATCATTGATATATCCTAAAGTAATTGCTCTCAAGTTGCGAAGATTTGCATGTGTAAATATTTTGACATTCTAACCAAGATGGAAGAAAGAGTTTTAGAAGATTTTCTCCCCATCAGTATGTTTGCTTGCAAGATATTTGAAGAAAGTAAAGTTCGTTAAAATAATTTCTGTACTGCTAACTGTTCTAGGGAAGCTGGATATATGGTAACAAAATTAAAGCACAAGTTAACTGAGAAGCTATGCCTTCGTTTTATAATTTGTAAGTAACCAATAAGAGAAAAGGAGGGAATTGGAACGTCCAAGCTCAGCTTCAAGCTGTTTCTGTGGAGAGACGCGCCAGCGACGAGATGGAGAGAGGACCTTACTGACGGCCTTTCTCTGATTTTTAACGGGAAAGATCCAAATTTTACCAAAATGTAGGGCCTCAGTAATTGAATGATTTTCCCCTCTTGGGAGAAAAGTTTCGGGACGTTCAAGTTTTTAGCCTCAAATGAGTTATTCCATGTTTTGATTAAGTGAAGATTAAGCATTAATATTTCATTCAAATGCATGTATTTATTTTGAAAGGTGTTAGATAAGATAATAGTTAAGGAACAGATAAATTAACCTTAAGAGAGATTAGAATTTTAGTGATGTGATTCTCGTGGTGGTAATTTTTATGATAAAATTTTCCTTTAGTGGTATATGAGATTTCTAATTTTTATGCGTCTAACGATTTGGGCATGAATATTTTGTGCATGGTAGATAGTATCAGATTTTAATTAGAAAATTTGGCCTATATTATTTGGAGAGAAAGAATAAATAGTAATGGTATAGAAATAGATTAAGGACCGTTAGTGAAAAGATATAAAAAATTAAAAGGCTAATAGCTTTCAAAATTGACTAACAAGACTTCATATACAATACAAATTAAGAACAGTCAAAAGGTCTAAAATCATATGCTTTTATATAGGAGATTGACCTTATAGAAACAAGACATAAAGACCAATTATCCGATATAAATATACGAGATTGGCCCTTCTAGCCTTCTTCTGAAAGGGTAAATCTTCTATAAAATCGCATGACGTTGGCCCTTTGAAAACGAAACCATAGATGTATTAATGTTAAAATGATCAGGAACTCTACCAGTAGTCAGAGAATTCACCTCAAAAGTTTTGTTGTTGGTGTTGTTGCCCACTATGAGCTATTTCCGATTCGTGTAACTACTACCGCGGTCATGTATCGTGCAGAAAATGACAAAAATCACAGTAGTTGAGCGAAATGCAGCTGACTTTGAGCAATTGGAAGGGTTTTCTATTCTTAACTACTAAGCACCACGTCGACAAAATTACTTAACAGAAGCTGAGATACTACTTGATATACGAAGCACTCCGACACTCTCCAATATGTTCCGTCTTTAGCAAAGTTTATGTTTGTTTATGCACCTAAATCACTTCCTGAAAGACACGTCATTGAGAAACAGGGTTATTGCAGAAAGCGTCTTACAGAAATTTATTCCTTCAGAGGTAGGGTTGTCACCGTTTGATGAGTAAATTACGGGACAAATCTCAAAAACCTAAAATGAAAGTAACTAGTTTGTTCCTATGCTACCATAGAATAGAATAGAAGTTTATTCGCCTGAGTAGTACATACAGGTGATGCATAAGATTTGTCAGTGCCTCGATACAGGAGACAGGATTTAATAATTTTAAAAAGTGTAAAATTAATGTTACTCTAAATTATTACAAAATGAGTCATCACTCAAATAATCGTTGACAGCATAATAACTCTTATTTACCATCCATATGATCTATATCAGATTTACATTTATTAATATTTTCAAGCTCTTAAGGTAATTCGGTAGTTCATTGTATAATACAATCTGGTACACGAAGAGTAAATACTAGAATGAGTAGTTGAGAAATTTTATCTTTCTGTCTGTTTCTATTTTACCTTGGATGATAATTTTGAATATTTTTCTTACAAGTTAATAAGTAACTATTTTTCTTTGTAAATATTACACTCTTATAAAGATAGACCCTTAGACATGGAGCCATTAGAATATTTTAAGATTTATACACATCTTTACGTGATGACCTGGGCTCATGTTAAAAATAATTCTGACGATTTTCTTTAGTATACTAATGTTATTTACATTAACATGTGAGGCATCCCAAAATATTATTCCAAAGCTAATAAAAGCATATAACTTTACGTAATATAATGAGAGCAGAGTTTGTCAAGATGCTGTCCCTTGTAATCTATTTAAGATGAATCAGTTACTAAAACACGCGGTGGCTAAGCGGTTAGAACACTGACCTCTGGTGCTTGGGATGGTCAGTTCAAACTCTGCTTGTGTATGTGGATTTTGTAGCGGAGAAACACCGTTTGGGTGGGTTTTCTCGGGATTCTCCCGTTTCTTCTCACATTCTTCATCCACCAATCATCCACCTGAGCCAAAGTTGTCTAAAAGTCTCAAAAACTAAATTTAAATTCAAATCAGCCTTCAAAACCCCATTTTCCGAATCTATGAACTGAGACAAATCATTGATATGCAAAAGAAATAATATAGGTCGTAAAATAAAGCCCTGAGGAACACCGTTGTTAATTAGAACTACTGAGGAATTGAATCCCATGCTTCTTTAATTAGCAGTCCTAGAGATATATACTACCTGCTTTCTATTGCTCAAGTACGATAAAAACCAATCATATGACACACCTCTAACACTATGGTGATATACGTAGTTTCGTTGATGAAGTTAAATAATACACGTTGTCAAATGCCTCAGAAAAATCTACAAACACACCTATGGCAAGATGACTTTTATTTAGCGTATCTCAAACTTCTTTTTATAAAATCACACGTGCAGTATCAATATATTGTTATTCTGAATACCATGTTGAAAATGGATATCAACTTGTGTGTAAATAGAAAGTTATTTAAACTTGGCAACATCGCGTATTCAAACATTTTTGAAAATATTTAGAAAATAGAAATGGGACGATAATTTTGCCGTCCTCTGTAATATTACCTTTCATGTGTAGAAGAATAATCATAGCAGTCAATAGTCTGCTTGAGAAAACACCTGACCCAAGAGGGCTATTTATAAGATTGCAAAGATGGTCTTCAATTAACTGCATACACCTTTTAATAAGAATAGACGGAATTTCATTCAGACCTGCTGATTTAGTATTGGACAGCTTCTGAATATGGGTGTATAACTCTCCTAGTGTAACTGGAGTTGGAAACACTTTGCTCCAATGAGAAGTTTGTTTATTTAGATACCTGATTCCACGTTGTGCGGAAACGGTGTTCGAAGACTATGACTACCCGCACAATTTTAAATCTCTCACTCAAACTACAAAATCACTGGCGAGACAAAAACAGATATTTCAATTTTCCAATCACAATTGGCATAAACATCTATTATCAACAAGACCAAACAGAAGTCACGAGTATTATACGCCGTCATGTCTGCTTGCCAGTGTGCATAGTAAACAGCTGGAAAAGAGTCCATCACGGTTTATTTGTTAAAATTATTGATAAGTTAAAAACCTGCATGTGAATTTACTGCTTATAATACGGGACAACCACTCATAATACGGGACGCTTAATATACAGAACATCCCGTATTATACGAGACAGATGGCAACCCTAGTCACAGGAGTGACGTATCTTCAGCGATGGGATTTAAACCCTTGCGAATGACTGGCAGAGAATTGCCGCTGCAGATGGTGATCATTTTTAATAAATTAACTTCGTTTACTACATTCTGTGAAGTACGGAAACAGGCATTTATTTCTGAACATCTAGGAGACTGGATTTAAATTTATTTTGATAATCAAGAATTAAATTTCTTATTTGCATTTTAACTAATGGAATATTTAAATGCTAGAATTACTTCCTGTTACGTACGGAATTTTGAATTAATCCCCTTTTCACGAAGTTGACCCTGCTTATTAGACGCCAAAGAGTGTTGGAAAGTGTAATCCAAGCTTTCTCATGTTTTTCACACCATCTGCTTATCTAGGAACAAGAACACTAATAAATTCTGAGAAAATTATTCAATTTGGGCTCCTTGAAATTAAATTAATTATAATCTTTTTCAAATATATATATTTGAAAAAGGCAAGGGTTTCGCATTACTGTAATACAAACAGGCTGGCAAATATGAATACCAATGCAAATAGGTAGAGAATTTTTTTGAAGTGGAGAAGCAATTCTAAATAATATAAATCTATTTACTAAGTTAAATTTAGAAAATATAATTCTTACCAATACAATTCCACGAGTAAAAAAAAAAGCATTGACAGCAATCAGCCATTCAAGTAGATTTAAAGGATCGTTTCTCCATGGCACTGCATGGCCTTTGTTACTACTAAAGTCCAAGTTTTGTTGTTGCAACAATGATATTTATTCTGCGTATTAGAACAATATTTTACACGTTTCATATTTCTTCTTTTCAGATACGGAAATTCTTTGTACAGTAGCAGAAATATAGTCCAACATACGGCGGAACGGTAGGTCGAGCCAAAGTTTTAAAGCATCAGACAAGAAACGTTCAAAGAGAAATTTGCGCTAATTATTTATTGCACAGTTTTTTAATATGCACGGTTGGTTAGAGCAGGTATGAAGTCTTTGACAGTATCATGCCGCCTAGGGTTGCCAACTTCAAAATTTTTAAAAACCGGACATTTCGATTTATTTCAGTTTGTAAACCGGACATGTAACACAGCAAAAATAATTACTGGACTCAGTTCCTCTAAAACAACACAACTGTAGTTAAAGCTACATGTGAAATTCAACAATGTGCATGTTTAAATTTTATTTAAGGCCTTTAGGCAGCTTTGGCTCACGCCAAATGGGCGATAATGGGAAAATTGATCGAATGAAGAAAGTTGTAAGAAACAGGATAACCTCGACCACGATGTTTGTTCACCACAAAGTCCGCGTGGCATAAGCTATGGTCGATGCAACGACACCACGCACGGGCACCAGAGGTTAGCGCTCTACCATTGAGCTATGGCGGATCGATAACCCGTAGTCAAAAGTCATCCAATGTAAAAAGAATAAAATTTAAAAGAAACTTATGTGAAGTTATTCAAAAGAGGGCTTCGAATTCACAAAAACGTTTGTTTTTTTTCAGTAACAGCTAACTGCAGTCGTCTGTGCAATATAAATATTAAATATTATGATAAATACAAATAGTTCTCAAAGTAGGAACCAAAAAAAATAGAGTTGGGAAGAAAGTGTATACATTTTCAGTTCAAAATAGTCAGACATATAAGCAGAGGCGGCGTTAGGTGAGCGCAGGGCCTAGGGCAATAATGACCCCGCGGGGCAAAAGTACAAGTAAAAGTCGCTGAGCGCCGAAATGTTACATCTAAAGCCGATAAAGCAGTAAGCAACTTCCCCCTAAATGCTTCCTCTCACTTCTTCCTTTCATTCCTAACCCTAAATTTATTACTAAATATTCTCTTTTTTAATGAACAAAGGTTTCTTATGAAAAGAAATCCGACATAATTTATTAAAAGAAAGCACAATATATTTTAAAAACTGCATTGCTAATTACAAGTGCTTCTTTATTCATTTCCATTTCACATTACATTTCGCATGGAAACTATACAAACTAGTTTATTTGTAAACCTTTTTTTACAAATCAACTTTTATATCATTGAGTAAGAAAAATATCAACTCGGAACGCGGGGCCTCTCTATGCACGGGGCCTGGGGCGGTTGCATCAATTGCCACCCCCAAACGCCGCCTCTGGATATAAGCCATCCTTACAAAGAATTCTGTTGCAGTAAAAATTACGCCACAGTATTTAGAGAAATAGGTAAACATATTATTCAGAACTGACAACAATGGATTCACGAGACTCGGAATAAGTCACAATACTAACTTTGGAACTACTACTAACTTTAAAATAACTGTGGATCTTCAATTACAGAGTAAAGTTTTGTATTAAAATTTTATCTTAAATTACCTTCTTAGGAAACATCTTTTAAAAACGGAAATTAGTCGTCCGGTTTGAACTTAAACCGGACATTGGATAATTGCCGTAAAAACCGGACTGTCCGGTTCAAAACCGGACGGCCGTCTCAGTTCCACTGTTAATTGTATTAAGTTCTAGTTGTCATTTTGTCATACTTTTGACTGGCTATAGCGCCGAAACTAAGTATCTGTGTGTGCATCCTTGATGGTCTATACCAGGGTTTCCACCAGGATTTTCAGTTTCGGGGATGTAAAGTCAAAATTAGGAGGGTGTTTCTATTGATCTTTTATCGTAGACATTTTCAAGTTGGGATGCTCTCGAGAATTTGTGGGGGTGACACCACCCGGCAGAGTCACTGGTCTACTCATTTTTTCTCATTTCATGTAAGGAATCGCGAGAGGTGATTTTTCGGTGTTGATTCGCAATACCACGTAGAAAAATAAAATTAATCTATTCACAGATTTTATTGAATTCTTTGAAACTTTATTTTTTCTGCAAAATTAACATTTTAAACTCAAGCCCTTTTGATCGTGTCTTTGGTTTTCTACTACGAAAGTATAATTTTTCACTGCAAGTAGTTTTAATGTTATTTCATTTTTTTAAAATTATTATTATTATTTTTAACTCGCTGGATAGGAATAACATATCAATCTAACTAACCAAGAAACCGATTTCCTTCTCAGTTTCTAAGAAAAAAAAATGTAGGAAGCTTTCTCTTAAACTGAAATTTAGTACAATCAGATTACTCTTACTTTCCTTAAAGCTGAAACGTGTGCTGTGTAGCTAATATAGGGTAACCACAGGAAGAACATTACAGATTACAACAAAGATTTCAGTTGTAAAATGTACCTAATATAAGTTAGATCAATCACTAGAATTTTAGCTTTCCATTTGTTAAGGTAACAATTAATGAACCTCTAGACTTTTGAATATAGCGGAAGCAATAGCAGCATTTCAAACTGAAAGTCAAGTTTAGCCTTGTGCTGATTAAAACGAATATTTTTATGTTGTTACCACGGTGTAAGATAAGTAGGTGAGGAAGCGAAGCAGCCAAACGTGTTCGCTTAATGCACTATGTTTCGCTGGTTTTGCCACTAGGATCGCTGCCAACTGCCGGCCCTAATTAGGGTAACTTAAAATATATAAATACTGGGTATTGCATCAGTCGCCATTTCTACAGTACAAGTAAACAAACTAATTATAAAAGGGTTTCTAGACTCAATTGTACTTCTATGCTATAGTGTGATGTATATATCACAAATTTGGGAGTATGCGTTATTTACAATAATATTTCGTTTTTTAAAGTAGTGAATAGTTTATTTATGTATCTTTCTATACACGTTATAAGACAATTTATCATAGATCCTGAAAGATGTTTTTCTTATTGACAAGAATTTTTAATGCATTCCCATTCCACGTAGAAAGCTTCCTGTTAAAATTTTAACATTCATGAATAGAACACCGTTTATTGCCTTGAATTTTTTAGTATTTTATTTTTTAGTTTTCTAGTAGAAGAGAAAGAGTTATATTTAATTTAATTTAATTTAGTTAAAATTATTGCTGTACACTCAATGACATGTCGTCTAAATACAAAATATTATCTTGCACTAGGAAAATGATAATATAGAATCAATGGAAAATGTTACATAATTCCAGGCTTTTCTTTATTATACGTCATATGTTCCATTTATAAGCAGAAATAGAGCAGTCACAGGTGGTGTCAGGTTAAACGTGATGTGCACCGTGTATTATAAAAATAATAAGCTGAGTTTTTCTAACCCGTCTTGGTTACACTATCGCTCACTCGACATACTATCCGTGTCTTTTGTAGCAACATATTAATGGTAATATGTAAATAAACATGTCACCATGATGTAGCATTACCATGATTCCGATTCGTGGGCTTGTGAATTATTTCGTTCGGAGAAATCATGCTTGACGTAACCTAAAGTAATTCCTAATTCCAAATTGCAAGAACTAAAAAGATGGCTACCCTTTAAAAACTCCTCTGGATGTTTCAAAAGATTGAAGTTTACGTTGGGTTATCCTAACTTCTATTCGTTACAGTCATCTTTAACTAGGATTAACGTCTTTAGTACTTCGCTGGTCCGAAATAATATAGGCCTACTAAGCATTGCGATTTCTCGTCCGGGGCATAGCCTGCATAACGGGTCATTCTTGATTCTATAAATACCTAACAAGAGTCGATAATCCAAAAAGTGTCACGAAGAGCCATATATCATTATTATTTCGTGAAATACGCACTCGAGTTGCAGGGCAGCATGCGGAGGAATTCTGTTATGATTTATGAATGATATGTTTGCTACAAAAATCACAAACATAATGTCGAAAAAACGAAGACGGTTTAGGTGAAGTTTGATGAGATACTTTTCTTCATTCTACGCGATGCACATGACGTTTAACGCTGACTCCATGTGCTCACCCCAACCTGGAAGCAGGCAAATAATGCAAAATGCGTTTCGCTCTTTCACTCTAATTGCACACTTGCATGCCTCGAAACTTTGTTATATTTTGTGGACCACAAAGTACCCGAGAATTATTTGTGTAGTGTATCCTTCCGCTAACAAGTAAGTCGAGAATTGAAGCATACAACCGAATAACGCTGTATGGCACATTGCGGAATGTGCTGAGTTACCAGTTGAATTATTCTGTACGGAAAATGACCGACATATACTGAAAGGTTCGTTTCGCCATTGGTCAAGAGGTGGATGACACTAGTATGCATGGGCGGATTTTTGGAGGGCATTCCCAGTCATTTCAGAATGACTTTAAATGTTTCATTCTAAATGATAGCTTTTAAAGTGATTGCCCCCTCCCAGGTCTCTATCGTGCCCCAAGGGTCTCTCCCCTAAATCCGTCCATGCTAGTATGCTGGAAAACTGGTCTCTTAGCGGAACAACGCTGTATGCGCAAACAAGAAAGCAGACGGCAGCGAAGTCAAGTTTTCTGCTGCATTGTGCCATACAGCGTTATTCGGCGGAATGCTACAATTTTAGTTTACCATCACCTTAACCGAAATATTACCTATTTCTTTAACAATATCCAGATACAGGACAATTTCAGTTATTTTAAAATGGATATATTTGATAACAAATAACATGAAAAAAAAATGGAAAGAATTGGCCCTGGCTTTATTCAGGTACAATTTTAGTATTTGCCTGAAATGGTCGAGGGAATGCTCAGTCAGGATAGCCGGTACTGGAAATAAAACCCGGGTCTTCCCGATTCCAAGGCGAGCACTCTACAGATTGCTCTACGTCTATTTTACATTATGCATACTTTGTTGAAGATAAAAGAACTTCTCAGGTTAATGATTAAATTCACGTCGAGAATTTTAATTATATTACCATAAGGTGACCTCTGTTTCCATGAAGACAAATATTTTACACAATAATCTCATGGTGAATTTGAATGATTTATGTACTTCCAAGATGTGTCACAGTAAAATAAATAAAGATTGTTGAAATTAAGCAATGAATAGACTTTGGGTTCTCCACTGTATAACATGATTTGACATAATCTAACCTTACACTAGCATAACCAACTATTAAGAAAACAATAAAAGAAAGGGCTAATACAATAAATAATTGTATAGTGGACAATAAAGGGGCTTTCTTCTGTATTAGACAGAAACTAGAACTAACCTTATCTCTGCTAGTAAATCACCCATCATTATAGCTTATTACATCAATGAGCCGACACATTAAACTGAAAGATCCGATTCAAAAAATGAAAACCTGACAGAAGCTATATATAAAAGTGATTAATATGCTTTTGGGTATCCTTAGAAGTATTCTAATGAATCAGTAACACACATGTTATCAGTTCTGAATGCATTGGGAAAGTTTCTAATGTGCAGCCTAATTGGGATGATCACTATTATACGGGACATATTTGAAGTGGGACAAACTTTACAGACGAATTAATTACGCCGAAACAATAAAAAAGTTATGTAAGCATGTGGCCGATTCCGCTTCCTTTTCGAGATACAAGATGATACAACTCATACAAGGTTCTCAATTTGGAGCCCAAATTCTACAACTGTCAATGGTAAATATGATGAATATTTCCAAATAAATATGAAACGATGCATTAAAATAAAATTTAGTTTAAGGTAATTAATAGCAATCCGGTGAATTGAAGATTAGAAAATATCCCATTGGGTTCAGGCGCCAGTTTGGTGTATTGTTAACCCTAGATTACTATACCGTAGTCTGACAGACTATACGACAATTGCTGAAATCTCCCCCACCCCCTTCCACTAGGTCCACGCATCTCATACTCCGTGTACCTTCAGTGCGGAAATAGGCAGTAGGAAGGTGAAGCGTCGTTGCCTTCCTACTCGCTTTCTTTCTGTGTCATTTTAATTCGCGTCGTCTAGTAAACTACAGTTTAGTGTTAGCGTTACTTCCAACTTTGCTTACGCAGTATAGAGGACGAAGACGTAGTCTGACAGACTACGCGACTAATGCTGAAGCCATGTGTTGGGAACATCAAGCCAGTACCTGCTGTGTCAAGTAAACTAGATATGCAATTGAAAACTCTTTAAATATTTTTTTTAAGTTTGTAACATATGTTAAATTAATTAAAATAAGTTATTATTTATGTGAACATAAATAAGTTATTATTTATCTATATATTGTTTTAATTATTTTTCCTAAAGTAGTCTGTCAGACTACGCTTTAGTAATAACTTTTGGCACAAACCAGTTTAGTAATCTAGGGCTATATTCTTTCAATTGCAATTGCGTTAGTTTAGTGGATATATGGTATCCTCTGGTGATGGCTGTTAATATAATCTGACGTTAAACGTTGACAAAGGAAATGCGGAATATTTCACCTCGTATTCTAGGGAACATAATTTTTCTATTCCTGAGTGGTGTCCTTTCCCCACCTACTTATCTTACACCGTGCCTTAGAATTATTCTAACAAAACAGTAATTCACATATTGTTAATTCTAAATGGATCGGAAAAGTTTCTAATTTCAAACGTGCAGCCTAATTGGGATGATCACTATTTTGTATATCAGTAGCGGCGTAAGGAAATCTGGGACCAACCTGGCGCAATGAACTTGGTTGATGCCCGTTAACGAACACAATCAAAAGTTCACACTGTTAATTTTGGCCGGAATAGCTTATTTTTTATTATTCCGAACTGCACGGGAAAACTGGTGGCTGCACGGGGGCTTACGTGCCATAACAGATATCTTCCTGCCATTCGCCGTATAATCTATACATGAGAATGGTTATTCAGATTGCGGAGAGTCATGATTAGTCAAGCACAGAAGTAAGAGTCCTGAGACGGCAAGGCTATTACGCCACCGACCACCATCGACGTGCTCATATGATATCAAGCGATTATTTGAATTTTATTTATGGCCTTTAGGCATCTGAGGCTCAGGGAGGGGAAAGAATTCCGAAACGTGCCATCCTATATTGAAGGTGCCATCCTGGCATTGACTGGTGTGACTGTGGAAAAAGTCTGGAAAAACCTGTCAGTATGATCGGCCGCTGGGATCGAACCCACGACCTCCCGAATTCTACGCCAACGCTCTACCACTGAGCTACGGCGGCTTGGTATCAAGCGATTATTGTGTCGGCGCGGTCCCTCGGGATGTGGTCCTCGGGCGGAGGAACCGCTGGCACCCCGCTTACTTCGCACTGATGCATATAATCTTAAAACTACATTAAGTTATTCTAACCTTAAAGGTGTATGTTATCACCAGTTAAACGATCTGGTAGAGATACTGTCTAAAGTTTAACCATGGTGCGTTGTATGATAAAATAGAATATTTGCATCCACTTTAGATACTTCCAAGATGAGGAAACGCCTTCGATGGAATAATAATTTCGGATCAGGTTTTGAATTAATCAGACCATTGTATCTGATTAAAGATGACCTAAAGTAATTAATTTAAGTTTACCTCAGTGCTCAGTACCTAATTTAAGTATATGTGTGTGTGAGGAGGGAGGAGCACGAGGGACCATGTCCTTACCCATTTCATTTTGGATTTGGCGTACCCCTGCCTTTTTATCAATGGGAGCTCATTGCCGTTACTTTCAATAGGCAATTGCCACTACTAGGTGCAAGCTTACCTTTACTTTTCTAGCTCACTTCTTCAAGCACTCCCTTACATTTTCTAACGCACTTCGAGCATTGATTTATCTAACCGAAGAATACCTAGCTTAACTCTTACTATTTTAATGAACAGGGAGAGTATCCGAAGTGCAGCCGAATATTTGATTTTCATTAGTCGCAAATATCTGCCTCCCAGCCATGCTCTATTGTAATCTCTTCATGGCCCTTATCATAATTTCATTATGTCATTTAATATTTGTTTTTCATTTTTGGATTGCAATTTGATATCTACCCCAACATAGCACAAGTACATCCGATGGACATCATTGGATGCAGTCACACAATTCATTTTGTGTCCACAGGAGGAGTACATCCAATGGAGAAGGCAATTAGACTTCCAAAGTAGACTCGATGGTTATGTCCTGTGGATGTCCATATAAGGTACAATTATGGACAAGTACGGATTTTAACGAATGGTCTGTAACATGTGCACGTACGTCCAATTTACGTCTCATTTTATGTCCATAGGACGTCCAGTGGAACCATAAGAGCCAAATTTTGCTGGGTCTACATTGGGCCTTCTTTTCAGAACGTTACTGACAATTTTTGCAAACGAGTTATCCCATTAGTAATGTCGTATTTGCGATGACTGCTGCAATGACACTATCTGACGAGCGAATAGTGAACTAGAAGGCCCTTGCCATAGCTGAGTCATATATGGCACTTGATTGTGCAACTGTGTGTAGAAGGAGAACGGTTTACTCAACTGGTTGGAACTGGGTTGTGTTTGATAATGTCAGTATCGGAAGACCACATACGGCCTCTCATGTATGAATTTTACCAGGGACATCCAGCCAGCGCAGCGGCACGAAACAACAAGGCCGTATATTGTCAGGGTGCTGTGGATGTGTGAAAGTGCCAGAGGTTTCGTTCTGGGGACACCAGCCTCACCGATAAGCAACGGGAATGGAGTCTGATGCAGCTGGACAACGATGCCTTACGAGCAGCGGTGGAGGTAAATCCAGTGCAAACTGTTGAAGAACTGGCCAGCGAACTCCATGTTACACATTCGACCATCCATCGTCATCTGCAGAAATTCGGAAAATGGGTATACCTTGCATTAACGCCTCAACAGAAGTAGCAACGAGTTGATATCTGCAGTTCCCTACTCACCCATCACAGGCGTGAGCCATCTCTGGACAGAATGGTGACAGGGAATGCAAAGTGGGTCCTCCACCATAACATTACACGCAAACGGCAGTGGATACCTAAAAAGAGGCCGCAGGAGTTGTGGCAAAACAGGATCTCCACCCCTGTAAAGTGATGTTGAATGCTTCCAGATAATTCATTTTGAGCTCTTGCCAGGTAACCAGACGATCAATGTCTATAGCTTGAACGTCTACGGATGGACTGCAGTGTTGGAGAAACATCCTGCTCCGGTTAATCGCAAGGGTGTGATCAAATACGGTTATAACGCACACCTACTAACCTACTCACGGCAAGAATAATCTGTGCTTAGATCGAGGAATGTGGCTGGGAGAAACTCCCCGACTCGGCGTTTTCACCAGATCTTGCACCAACAGACTACTGTTTTTCGCAGCCTGCAAAACCACCTTTCCGGGAAAACACTGCAAGATGAGAATGGCGTGCGCCGAACAGTGATCTAGTTCTTTGTCTCCAAAACCGGTGACATCTTTCAGTGGGGGGGGGGGGGACCAAACAACTGGGTGACAGGCGGCCGCTGTTTTGTGATCATAATATTTTCAGATTTTCATCCTTTGGAAACTTATTTACTGTATAGGTGTGCGTACAGCGAGGTACATAACATTGTTGGTATATATATAGATATAGATATTAAGAAAATTTATCAACAGAATTTATCAATTTATTTAGCTGATTTAAAATTAATTTGTTTTCCCGTTCAAACATTCAAAGTAAAAAAGACTAGATATTGTGATCTAAATGACGTAGGTATAAAGACTAAATTAATATAGACCCAGAACTTGCAACTCGATTTTCTTTCCATGCCAACCATGTTTATGGTAGACCATCTATAGAATACCCAGTATATACTAGGTTACTCTAGCAGGCCCGCAGTTCGGCCTGCCATCTAGCGATTGCAGTTGGAACTACGTGCAATAAGGAAACATAATATTTCTATTGCTGAATGCTGTTGCTTCCTCACCTAGTTATCTTACACCGTGGTTGTTACTTTTCCCTACACCGTGCTTTTCCCTTACTTGTTTACGTTGGTTACGTGCATAGAGTTAGAAAGAAAATAGAGAGAACATACATGACGTCACATGAAGCCAAATTAGGTTCATCGGCAGCCATCTTGTGTGGCCCCATTAGAGTCGTCTATACCGAGTACTGTGAGAATTGCCTATTTCGATAGAGGGATTAGTGCACCTCAGAGAGGCAATACTCGGAAAAGAGGGTCTCTAAATATGGGGCCAGTCAATATAGCCGCAATGCCTCGTCCCTTCCGTCTCTTGGCTTCATTCCCCTCTCC
>JAGDQP010040297.1:0-17355 GCA_022664845.1 Lepisma saccharinum | reverse complement strand
ATAGACATTTCTCTTGTCTCGTCTCGTAGCAACACTATTTAGAATATTATCGGGGATTCTGTTCGAGTATTACAATTATTTAGAATATCATTGGGGATTCTGCTAGAGTATTATGATCATTTAGAATATTATTGGAGATGCTGCCATACTCCCAATGGGTGTGTCACCGCGCAAATTCTCGAGCACACATATTCACGACTTAATAATCGATAGAAACACTTCAAAAACTCTTATGAAACCCTGATACTCTCCAAATTGTGTGTGTATACCTCCTTTCAGAATTCAGTCAAAATTCTCTATTGTATTCTTACGGGACGTCAAAAGGTAAATAATATCGAGAAATTACTATGGATTGCTAATTTATATATTTCTGGATTCCGATTCGTTCCTCACTTCCGTTACTTACGTTATCGAAAATGTCCATACAACCGCTTGTCTCGTTTGTGTGATTCTTTTCTAGAAAAGTGCTTACAAAACTGTTAATAGTGTATGAATTAGATAAAACTACACAAAGAAAAAGGTTTGGTTATGGTTGACAAAAAAAAAAAAAAAAAAAAAAGTTGAAATAATGCCCAAATAAAGTTTTTTTTTTTTAGAGAACAGTTTTTTTAAAGGAATTTGATAGCCACCTGTGAAGAAAATAGGACTTGAACACGAGTCAGTCGATCAGTTAGATGTCTTACCTACCAGACCAAGTTTGCTCCAGACTCATTTCATTCGTGGTTACTCATTCGTTTGTGCCAAGTGCATGAAATATTCCGAAATCAGTAAGTTTTTAACCACAACAAAATAATCCAGAATAATAATTGATGTTCTAAATTCTGTAAATGACAAGTAATAATCTTCCATTTTGTAATATTAATATAATTATTAAAGCTTCAAGCTTGGCTTTTAGATACTGTAATTACATATAACGAAACTGTTTAGTAAGGAAGTGTGTGGCGTCGTAGCGAGTGTGTCACACTCCAAAATACTGGGAACTCGGTTCTGTTCCTACTCGGGATAGTTATATAGTTTGTTTGTTTTCCTTTTTTTTTTTTTTTTTTTTTAGTGTTCCCAATGTTATTCGTTTAAACACACTTTTGTTGAGAGAAAACAAAGTTCCTAATCTTTGGTGCGCGTAGCCCTGGGCGTACGTGCTAGCCCGTTCAGTAGTACGCGAGAAGTAATCAGAAAATGGCGTAAAAATAAGTTAAGTAAAAAAAAAAAATGCAAAACGTTAGTTATGGAACAATAAATGTTAGGTTTGAATCATCGCTAATGGAAAGACTACGCGAAAAATAATAGACACTGAAAAAAAAAAATGTCAGTATTTAAAAATAGTTATTTTTGAGACAATAAATACAATTTATGGAACTGAGTTTAAAAGCGGTATACAAGTGGGAAAAGGTTGAGAACCACTGCTTTAAAGTTTTCCTTTAAAAAGAAAACAATAGAATAATTTTGTCAATATTAGCATTATCTTTTTCCCCTTCTTAATTTTTTTAAAAAAACCTCTTCCTCTTGTGTTAAGTAAATGTTACTTTTACTTACATGAGTACAAAAAAAAATGTTTCTCTGTTTGAATGTATGGGTCGGTCAGTAATAGCAGAAGTAACACAACACTAGCTCTGTGGTGTGTTTGTAGTTTTTTTTTTTGAACTGTTAATTTTTTTCTTCTCTCAAAAAACCGCTTTTAGAAACTTACTAAATGATGGAGACTTCTAGTGTTAAAAAGCAAACAAAGAAAAATGGAGATAGAGAGAAGAGTACCCTTCTAACTGAAAGGTCGTTCCACTAGTCTGCGAGATTTTTAAGTTTGTGCACGCGTATGTCGTGTCTATAAAAAGTGGCTGGTAGTAGAGGATTTGTTGAGTGTCTGAAATATTCTTTCCCTTCTCTGGATATTGCATAAATCGAATATATATATATATATATATATATATGAGAGAGAGAGAGAGAGAGAGCGCTTGTGCGTTATCCAAGGCGCATAGAAGGAATGCAAGCAACATGCTATTGTATCTGACTGCCAAACACGACAAGAATTCTATGTTATATAAAAACACATATTATTCGTGACTACGCTGAAAGTACGAAAAGAAACTTATTTTGAATTTTTTTCTAACCCCAAGCCATCTTTTTTTCATCAGTTTCGCATCATTCTGTACTAATTTACATCGTTGTTCGTTATTTTGTGGGTTAATAGTTACACTCGCTGCTTTGTAATGAAGGGGTCCTGGGTTCGATATCCGAAGAGGGAATACAAGTGTTTCGGAGCCCACGTTAAACTCTAGGCCCTGTCCTTAGAACATCACCTCCATCGGCAAAACAACTGCAATGACAAAACACCATCGGTTCACCTTGACCAGAAACCTTCGGGTCAGGACCTGACTTTCGCCAGAACACCCATCATCATTATTACTATACTAGTATTCGCCTGGTTAAGCTCGGTCGTCGTTCGTGAGATTGCAGTTCGAATCCCACCTGCAACATGGATGTTTGTGGATTTTAAAAGGATATTGCGCTTATACAATCGAGATAGGCCGCAGTCAATAGTTACTGAAATGGCCCATACAAAATAAGGTTTACAAAAGTTTTTACCTGGTTAAACTGAGGGGAAATATGAGCGAGTATAACTGGCACCAGGACTCAAACATGCATGACACCCTACTACTGATCCTATGTCCGTAACCATAACCATTAGACAATGAGGCTGTATCAGCTCTGTACAGTAAATGGTAGAATCTTCTTCGAAAACACAGGTCCTCAAATTTTTCCAGTTGGTATCCTTATTTGTAAGACGTGCAATCTCATACTCCCTTTCCATAGGCCTATTCCACTCTCATTGAACTAAACAAAATTATTTCAAACGTCACTAAAGTATTTTGGTATAATAAACATTAATTTACAATGTTACACTAGTTGAATGAGAGACACGTCATGCAAACAAAGGGTTCAGGGTTCTAATTCCAGTGGAGACACAAGCGATACAGGAAAGCACTTAAAATTGTAGACCCCGTTCTTCAGTCATTAACATATTACCGTTATCATGATGGAAGTAAATAACAAACCAACATCGGATCATCTTGTCCAGGAGCATTCGAGTCATAGACTTACGTCTGAGGAGATTACTGCTTCTTATCCAGGTACCAGCCCACTATTCGCCTGGTGAAACTCAAGGAAACTCTCAATCAGTATTGATCGGCAGCATAATTCGAAACTCCGTGCCTCCCCAGTGTCGATCCGAAGTCCGAGTAAGACGAGACTAAAACTATGGAAAAAATCTACAGTATACCTCGTGTCCTAGTTCGGAGCCATGTTCTTTCAACATCGAGGTCCATTTGTGGCTACTCAGATATCGTTTAGTGCAGTGATGCCGCCAGCACCCTATCCTGTGGAGGTGTCACCCCCCAATTTGTTGACAACACCCCCCTCCAACCTAAAATATTTGCGGTCGATAGAAACCGTGCAAAACTCCACTTATACCCTCCCAATTTTGACTTTATCTCCCCGAACTGAAAATACTGTGGGAATCTCTGGTTTAGTGTATTGTACACGAAACGGATTACAAATACGTGAAAGTTGCATGAGTAATAATATCACTCTCGCTTATAATTATGTTTAAAAAATAGTAGTTTTCTTTATGTTTAAGAATCAGGAAACGTTACATATATGCGGGTTGGTCTGATATAAAGATATCTGGTTGCTATGACATCACTAACAAGATCATTTAGCTGCAGGATCACCAAAGAACGAGTCACCCGCATAAAAGAACTTGTAAAACAGCAGGGAAGACATTAAAAATGTAGGTTTAGAAGCCAAACCTCAGGACGCTTTTTACGAGGCTATGCGAGAGACTTTGATTATACAAATGTTAGTTAATTAACAAATCGACAATGGTATTTGCCATTCTCCTTACCCACCCCTCCCCCTTTTGGATCTCTTTTTCTGCCCATGTTTCTTATTCTGAAGGAAAGTTCAGTTACATAAGGCGATGTTGATGGTGATTGGACGTGTTGGAAAAATAAACGTTTACGAAATTAGTTGTGGCTCATACGAGTATTCAATTGTAACACTTCCTTAGAAATGCTTAAAAACATTTAAAAATGAAACTAAGCCCCCAAAAGGATTAGATGCAACAAATGTTTTAATTAGTGTTATAATGACGAGTCGTTCAAAGTAACTTTTCGGTTTGACAAATTCCAAAGATCGGTTTATTAGCGCTCCTTCTAACTTAGTTTATTTTCGTGGTATTAATATACATTGTTTATATACAAGAATTGAGGATACATCAAAAAGTTCCCGGACTAGCTCTGTTGTTGACAAAAAAAAGTACAGTAGTTACCTAAGTTTGAACAGAATCGACTTCGGAAGTGTCACCTTGCGCAGTAATGCACCAGTTCTAGCGTTCTTTGTACATGATGGTTAAAACAGTATCTGGATCTATCCGAGATCCTAATATCCGAAACCAGTATCCGATTTTAGCCGGATCCGAGATCTGGAACCATTTGGCCATCTCTAGTTCCTGATGGATGAGTAGTGTCGCTCGATACCATGTAACTATTGGGACACAGGTTCGATTTCCGTTAGACACACATTGAACGTAGTGGTTCAAAGTTGTAGTTTAAGCTTACAAGCTTTGGACATCAGGACATCATCCACATTCAGTGGAAGGCATTGGCAAACCAACATCGGTTCACCTTAATCAGTAATCCAGTGAGAACAGTATTTAACATCGCCATCTTAATTTTATATTCATTGGTTGTTTTTTGGGGTGTTTGGTATTCCTTACAGTGTCAAACAAAATACATGAAGTTCAAATTCAGTGTTGCAAGGTATGAATAAAATACGAGCCGATATAAATTCAATAATTTTTAAGAAAATCAACTTTGAACCTCATATTTTATTAACAATTTGTAATTCTATAAATCACAGTTGTCTAGGCCATACTAAATATTCAATAAACGGATGTAGAGCCATTTGAAAATAAATAAATGAAACTATTTGGCAATCCTGACAATACGATGAAATCACATTTCAGCTTCTATCTATCCAATGTCTTCTGTGCCTTGTAATCACGGAGATCGGGGTTCGATTCCCGGTGGGGACACAAATGGTCTGGAGCCCACGTTTAACTGTAGTTTCCGTCCTTAGGACGTCATCTTTCATCCGAATGTAAGGCAATGGCAAACTACCATCAATTCCCCTTGCTCATGGAACTTCGATCCAGGACCTTTCTTTAGGCAGAACACGCATCATTATCATCCTAATTATAAAAAAAAACAGCTCCCAAAAAATGTAATTTTATCTATAATTTATTGTAAGTTTATCCCCCTGTATCTCGAAAATAAAGCTGATTTATGTTTATGTGTAAGATAACTTTTCCCATTTTGCGATTCACTATAATTTTTGAACCACCCTGTATTTAAGTTTTTTTCCATTTGAGAATTCATTTACTTGCCGGTTGTCAAGGAAACCTCCTGCTTCCTCCCAGTTTCTGTTCTTTCTTCTTCTTCTTCCTTCCGTATCCCATCACTTAAGAATTTGAACAATTTCCTCTGCAATGTTTTTACTGTCAACCATTCCGGAAGGAAGGAAAAAAAAGCTTTCTAATCATTCAATTTAAAAACAGAAAAATTCTTTGTGTTTGTCATGAAGAGTCACTATTTTAGAGTGTTGTGAATTGATTAGATGTTTGTACGACGTTTATCGAAGCTGTGATCTTAAGTTCTGATCAAATTTGTACGTAAGTATCTTCCATTAAACTAGTGAATTACTGGATAGAATGGGTGGGGGAGGGGAGATACTATCTTGCTTGATGTCAAGCGTTGAAGTGAGACCTAATTTACTGAACGTACGAAATAACGTAAGCAGAAATAGAGAAACAGTCACGAGGGACTGGAAATGTCTTGATTTTGAGATTGTGGCCATTGAAAAGCAAAAATTTTAAA
Organism: Lepisma saccharinum; assembly: GCA_022664845.1. NCBI lineage: Eukaryota > Metazoa > Arthropoda > Insecta > Zygentoma > Lepismatidae > Lepisma > Lepisma saccharinum. Next base: position 11,425 of record JAGDQP010040297.1, on the reverse strand, counting down.
TATGTAAATAGAAAAACGGGTCAGCTTATATAACACGAAAGCCAGAGATGATTTCAAGGTATTTAAAATGACAGCGTTATTCTAGAAATTCCACAGATACACCATTTTCTGCATTTAAACCTAAAATTCAAGAGAGATGAACTAATACATTATGATGAGTGTTCTGCCGAAGAATTCTGGATCCGATTCCGAAGAAGGTCCCTGGATAAGCTGAACCGATGGTGCTTTACCAATGCCTTCCATTGTATGTGGATGATGTCCTAAGGACGTAACATACACTTTAACGTGGGCTCCGAACCACTTGTGTTTCCACTAGAAATCGAACCGGGGACCCCTTGATTACAAAACAGCGAGTTTTACCACTCAGCCACAGAGGATACTTTTTAATAAAATTTATTCAGGTGTGGTTTACTTGCATGTAAAGGTCGAAAGAATTCTTAAAAATGATTCCAGTTAATAGATCTGATTCTTCCTGTATTTATGAAACACGTTCAATCATAAATTTTAAGAATTTATATTTTTGTTTGTTTGTTCCCAAATGATTTTAATTTTATTTACATAAATTAGTTTTAATCGCTCAGCATTAGTAAGATCATCACATCATAAATATAGTGCAGTTAGCGGCAGGCTCTTAAAGCATGTTTAATCTTCTGCTTTTCTCTCAGTTTTGCTCTATCGTTTTTGTTTACGAAGTTTTTCTTTAATAAAGTACATCCGCATTCTTCCTCTTCCTCTTTTACCCTTTCAACCGTGACTTTAATTTGGATTCTATCGAAAAACAATGCCTTAACCAGTTTTATTTATCTCAAGTATTTCTTTTCTCTCAATTTTTCTTTCCAGTTACTCCCTCAATACATCGCTTCCCTATCTAGCTAATTTTTCTCCTCTACTTCCACATTTCGAGGGTTTCCCATAAGGACTAAGAACTCGTCGGAGTAGTAAATTTATTGAATTGAATTTTTGTTCTTTTGGTACGTTTTAACTCAGGCCGGGTCGAGCAGAGTCTAGTCTGTAGGTATCATCTTGGTATTGGTCTGATGTTTTTGAGTAAAAGTTCTGCCTGGATGTGGCTGATCGAACCTAGAATATTCCTAATAAGAAGTCAACGCTCTAGCAACAAAGCCAAGGCTGCTCGGTATAAAACGTTGTTCAGTTGGTAGAGCCTTGTCTTCGTATGCGGAAGATCCTACGTTCGAATCCAGCAGCCGGCTATACTGATTGAAGATTTCCAGGGATTTGTCTGACATAATATGTTAATATGTCTGGATGGTACCCTCAAAACTAAACCCTGTCGCGCTTCCTTCCCGCATTACTTCCCTTACTCTATCCCCGCCTGAGCCAAAGGTATCTAAATGACATAAAATCCAACTTAATTCACTGCTTCTTCGACGAAATTTTGAAATTTATTTTAAGGCCTTTAGGCAACATTGGCTCAGGCTGTATGAATGGTGATGAAATGAATTGGTGGAATGAAGAAAGTGCGAGGAAATGGGCGTACTCTGAGAGAACCCACGTACACGGTGTTTGTCCACCACAAAGCCCATATGACATGAGTTGGGATCGAACCGACGACCCCAAGCAACAGAGGTGAGTGCTGTGCCACTGAGGCAGCGCGTCCTTCGACGAGTTTTCGCTCCGTTTTAACATAAACTTCAATGTCAATGATTGTCTGTCTGATTTGCATAAAAATTTGAATGTCCACCTTATGTCACCAGAGGAAGATTGTACAGTTTGTATAGCTCCAAACATGTCATAGTAGGAGAGAAGGGGGCGGGGTATCTCGACACACATGAACCACATAATACACCGTTTGTATGGCATATAATGAAGAATATGTGTTCTTATCAAACGAAAGAGGAAAAGATTGAGCTAACCAATCAAAAGACGCGCAGAGGAGGACAATGTTTCATATGTACCCGCGCCAACGGGTGGGTACATCAGCTTGTACTGGATAAAAAAAACACTTGATCCATTTGTGCATTTATTGCAGTCTCGTTCCATTCAATCACCAGCACTTTCAATTTCTTCGAGTTTTTTCCAGGATTTTGGTATACTACTCCAAGACTCAGCTAGGGGTGTTTCAATTTTCGATATATCGAATCGAATTCGATATTTAAAATATATCAAAACTTCGATATTGAAATATATTGATATTCGATATATCGATCGATATTCCGGTTCTATATTTTATTTTGATATTTCGGTTTGATATTGAGTTCGATATTTCGGTGCGATTTTAAGTTTAATGTTTCGAAATATCGTTAAATATCGCTATTAAAAATATCCAACTTTGACATTCAATTTCAAATATAGGACACCCCTAGTTTCAGCCTTAGACTTAGCTAGGTTTAATATTTCTTAGCCGAAACGGCAAGAAAAAATATTATATACCATCAGTTTCCTTGAAAATGGCCGATGCTTTTGTTTTTTAAGATGTTCAACTAGCAACGTCGAGCTAACATACGTGGCAACCAATGGAAACGCTAATTTTACACCTACTGTAAGTTGAATATCGATTCAGTGTTGCCATATTATGCGCTTTAATTACTCAGAAAGGGCACTCATCATGTTTTCTATAAATTTCCTCCTTCCAAAATTCAGCTTGTCATCGTCCCCTACTCTGAAAATCCTGGTTAAACCACTGTTTTTTTTAAATCAATTTGACACGTATCAATTTACTGTTGGCATTTACATGAAAGTCAGTTATCAACAATCACGGATATCCACCGAAGCAGAGAATCTGTATATTTTACCCTGAAAGGAAGCAAATAATAATATCTTCCCTTCATCACATATTGATCGTCCTTGGGATTTTTTTTTTTTATATTGTAGATACTTTTTTTTTTTTTACCAACATCATCATTTCCTGTAACCTGTGAGAGTGTTGTGTTATTACAGTAAATCATTCCATTCCAAGGCCATACAGCAAAGGGCGGTCAATCGCTTCTCGTTCCTCGAATGCAGAAACACAACAAAAGTGAAGGATTGCACAAGCGAATAACAACTAGTGACGTCAAGTGGTATGTTGTGTTATCAAACACTAATATGTATTTGTAACATGGATTTAAATAATATCATGTTCATATGCCGAGGTCAGCGGTATCATGATTACCTATTTCAGAACTTTTGTCCATCATAGTCTACCCTTGGATGTGGAGCAGTAAATGTTTTGTTCAGTGGTATCAAGGTCCGGATCCTGAAGAAACCGAGGCCTGAATCCTAAGAGAATCGGTTCTGAGGGAATCTGGTATCTGGTTCTAAGATCCAGATCCTGAAGAAACCGAGGCCTGGTCCATTCTGAGGGAACCGGGTACCTGATTCCAAAGGTCCGGATCCTGAAGGAACCGATGCCTGGATCCTAAAGGAATCGAGTTCCTGATTTCAAGGTTCGGATCCTGAAATCGAGAATTGGATCCTAAAGAAATCAGTTCTGAGGGAACCGGATACCTGATTCCAAGGTCCGGATCCTGAAGGAACCCAGAACTGTATTTTAAAGAAATCGGTTCTGAGAAAACCAGGTACCCGATTCCAAGGTCTGAATCCTGAAGGAACCGAGAGCTGTAACCTAAAGGAATCAGTTCTGAGGGAACTGGGTATCTGATTCCAAGATCCGGATTATGAAGAAGCCGAGAACTGGATCCTAAAGGAATCGATTCTGAGTAAACCAGGCACCTGATTCCAAGGTCCGAATCCTGAAGGAACCGAGACCTGCATCCTAAAGGAATCAGTTCTGAAGGAACCGGGTACCAGAGTCCAAGGTCTGGATCCTGAAGGGACCGAACTGGATCCTAAGGGAATTGGTTCTGAGGAAACCGGGTATCTGATTCTAAATTCTGTATCCTAAAGGAACCGAGAACTAACTCCGTTGTGAGGGAATATGGGTACTTGATTCCAATGTTCGGACCCTGAAGGAACCGAGAACTGGATCTTAAAGGGATCGGTTCTGAGGAAACCAGGCACCTGATTCCAAGGTCCGAATCCTCGAAGATTTCTTACATTGTATGACTACAATCATTTTCCGTTTAATAACAATGGCAATTCCATGTACTGACAATTAAATAAATTCTATTTAACACAATACAACAATATATTTGTTAAGTATTAGTTGAGAGCATTGAAAAAAAGAAATCCTTTGTTTATTTTTATTACCGGAAAAGAAAGCAAAATTTTCATTTATAACTGACATTTTTAGCTCCTTTAACGATCAGAATTACAGATCAATGTTTGCTTTATTCTTTACTATAAAAAGAAAACGTTGCGTTACCATCGACAAGTACAATCAGCGTCAAAAGTATCTTCACTTCGATAACGTTTCTTATCTTTTGCTAACAACTTCAAACTGAATGGACGGATTTGAATACAGAGTACACAGTTCAGTACTAACTTACAAAAGAGTAAGATTTCCTTTCAAGACAGAAAGATTTACTTGCATTGGTTCATCTGTCTCGAAGTTATTACCAAAAGAGAGTGTTTTAACTAAAGTGAAGACACTTTTGCTGCAGATTGTACTTCTCGTCCATTTATTCGAGTGTAATATACGTATGTCCATTAGTTATTTGCTTTGTGTTTATCTTGCAAGGTACACGTCGATTCGTCTAAAACAACCGATATTGATTATATCGTACATAATTAAGAAAAAATGACTTAAATATCCTGCGTGTCACCTAATATATGATCAGTGTTGCCAGACTGTTTGTAGTTTTCGAAGTTTCAAAAGTTTTTAATTGGTTACTTTTTATACATCTGAGTGTACCATAGTAGAAGTCAAAAGTAGGGGAAAAGAGCGTTTTATTCAGGCAAAAAAGAAGAAAGAATATAGCATAAGTTACAATGAGAAACAAACTTTCTGTGGCCCAATTTTCGTGGTCTAGTGGTTACGGTTACAGCATCAAAGAGCCAAACGGGCTTGAATCTAGTAGTCGACCATCAGGACTCTGCCAGGATTTCACAGTTTAAGGTGAAGCCAAAATTGGAAAGGTGTAAAGTACAGTTTTGCAGAGTTCATATCTATTTAGAACCGTAAAAGTTTTTAAGTCAGGGATGTGTGCTTTGGGAGAGGGGTCTGGCAGAATTCTTATCAACCATACTGGCTAAGGTTCTTCAATTTAACCAATAAATATCGGGATCGTAGCTAGACAAATGCTCTGGACGCTACCACCACCTCATTCCTTGCGAACAAGAGTGGGAAAATGCTGTGCATGGCTGCAAAACTATAGATGAATGACAGGGTTCTTCTCCACACTAAAGCTGATACCTTCTACATCCCCTTTACTTTAAGAGTACTCACCGTAAAGCGACATCCCTCAAACTTGTATCAAGCTGCCGTCTCATTTCATATGAACGAAACAAAATGTATGGAAATCATTTTATGCTCTCTTGCTCAAGGAATTGAGATTCAAATAAATAAAAAAAAAAAAAAAAACACTCTAGTAAACCGACTGGTATTGCGTGTTCTACGTAAGATTTGCAACGTATTGCTTGTTAGTATTTATGATTTAAAGAAAAAAAAAAGTGAACTTAGTTGTGATCTGTCCTGTTTTGTCATGAAAGCCGTCGTGTCTACAAGCTCTGTAGTAGCATTGTTTCAACACCTGAATAATAAATTAGTACCGGTTTGTTTCCAAAGCACTTTAGTCATATTAATGATCCAATTACGATCAGTGGCGGCGAAAGCGTAGAGCCTTTCTTTCATTGCAGGCTTTTAATTATATTCATCTGGGTGGCAGTTGTAATTAGGGATGGCCCAAATATCCGGATATCGAATAGTCGGTAACCATTGTAGAAACGATCAGAAAATCCGAATAACTCAAGTCAAAATGGCGGTTAAAATACGGTATGACAGATAACTTTTGCGAGTTAAGGCTCAATCGCAGTGGTGGTTTCCCGCCTTTTTCGTTTTACGTTAATTATTCAAAATTCATTGCAGGTAAACAAACTTTAACTTTCATAGACCAAAGTTCGTTTCGTCCTTCAATAACGAGTTCAATTAGCTTAAAGAAAATGTTAGTAATAACTTCAGGATTATGTGTAGACACTTTTGGGACATTATTCTGTCCCCCCACAAGTGTCTGCACACAATCCTGAGGTTACTAGTACGATTTCTTTAAAACTGATTGAACTCGTTATTCAAGGACGAAACGAACTTTGGTCTGTGAAAGTTAAAGTTTGTTTACCTGCAATGAATTCTGAATAATTGACGTAAAACGAAAAAGGCGGGAAAACCCACTGCGATGGAGCCTTAAAATACAGATGACGGACATCCGAATTATACAGGGTGTCCTTGAAATAATGGAAGAAATTTCGAAAGGTAACTATTTTCATCAAAACAAGAAAAAAAAAAGTTCATTTCATGAAATTACGAAATCTGCTGAGTTCGGAACTACAGACGCTCGAAGTTAGATCAGGATCGTCAGAAATGACGTCATATGTCGACAAGTAATTGTGTTAGCGGTGTCGGTCTAGCAAATCACAATCGATGTAGTATCCATACATCTATTTATGTGTATGATTCCTGAATGTAGTTGCTTAGAGGGGGATTTCTATGGTTGGCCTATTGCACTACTTCCTTGATAATAAAATTATTACGTTCCGAAATCTGTCTATGCGACACTCCCGTACTATGTCGATCGTTATTTCCTACGCCAACCGCTTTTGTCATTATCCATCGTGATATGACGTCATTTGAGACAATGCCTCCGTAACAGTGTTAATTTATGTGTGTGTGTGTGTGATGGGTGGGGGGTACTGGAGAAGAATCGTCTAGACAGAGAATAAACTTATGAATAATGAAGACGGTGTAGAGTAAGTTATGACAAGTGTAATACTGGCATAGCCGGATTAAGGGGGAGGGGTCTAAAGGGGCTGCAGCCCAGGTCTCCCACTCGTCCAGGGGTCCCGTCAAAGGTAAATCAGTTACTTTTACAACAATATAGGTTAGGTAACAGGGGGCGTAACAGTCTTTAGCCTAGGGTCCCCAAATAGTTTAATCCAGTATTGAATACTGGTAATAGAGAAAACAACAGGAATTACGTTTTAACATTGTTTAAAACATTGCTTCCACAGAAATTGTATATTCATGGATGTGATGAAAGTGTGATTGAAGGCAGAAGACGAAGAAAAAGAAGGTCGATGGAAGTAATGAAAGAGGCACTAAATGATTAATGAAAGCTAAAGATCCCACTCAATATCGAAAACTCCATATTGACCAAATTTATTTTATGGTCTTTAGGCGTCTAAGGCTCACGGCGGGATATAGTAGAAGACAAACTACGGGAAGGAGTTGGCCAGGGCCTAATTTGAAGGCACCATCCCAGCTTTTGTCTGGTGTGATTGAAGAAGAAGATTGCATAACTCTTCGTCAAGATGGTCGGCCGCTAGAATTGAACCCAGATCCTCCCGAATGCAAAACCAACGCTTTATAGCTGCTCAGTAGAAGACTCGAAAGTCAAATATTGGTAGTGATTTAGTATAGATGAGTTGATTGACACTGTAATACAGAGAATAATGAATTATCTGCTTCGCTATAAATCTGCACAGTAAAAAGAAAGAAAAAACATATTAATACACTTTTCTAAACATTTTCTGTGCAAATGTCCTTTTTTCTTGCACAGCAAGCATAAAATTGTGTACAAAAAATGTAGGAACTTATCATCTGCTTCTCAAAAGTAAACTTTTTATCACTTGTGGACTGCAATTCAACACTCTTACTCTTTGATATATATTTTATTGTCACTATATAATGATAAAAAAAAAAAAAGCAGGCATACTCACTTTCGATATCAAAAGTCTTTAATATCTACGAAGAAAACATCTGAGGTATTTAACGTCCCCTCTATCGTTAAGTTGCTTAAAGTTAGTGTAAAACAACGAGTTCAAACGATAGATGGCAGCACTACCTTCCTATGTCTCTATGTGTACTTTTTCTGGTTGCACGAAATTTCAATGCTGCTTCTACAAATTCAAGCCTAGAGAGTTGAAGCTTTCACAGAAAGAAATTTATAACCATTTCAAGAGTTCTATCCGTGCTAATTCTTTTCTTTCTTGTTCATTGTTGAAATCGCTTCATTGTTGTTATGGATATCAAACCTATAACAATGAAGCGATTTCAACAATGAACAAACAAAGAAAATTTAAAAATCGACATTGATCGAACTCTTGAATTGGTTATGAACTTTCTTCCCTGAAAGTTTGAACTCTCTAGGCTTGAATTTGTAGGAGTAGCATTGAAATTTCGTGCAACGAAAAAAAGTATACATTACACATTTACGGAGATAGTGCTGCCATCTTTTGTTGGAGATCTTCGCTTTACAGTAACCTTAATTTCAGATGTGCAAAAAGATGGCCATTACCAGAAATGCACATTTTTTTTTTCAGTAACGTCGTAGTCATCTCAGTAATGGAAACTTTATATAAACAAATGATAACCTTTCATATAGGAATAAACACACCTTGATCTAATTAGGAAGAGAAAAATAATGATGAAGGTTACAGTGCAAAAACATCTTCGCGTGGTATTTAAATTCCTTTTATGAACTAGATGGAGTTCAAAATTAATATATCGTGTAAATGACATTCAAAAAAAAAAAAAAAAGTATAAAGAGCTTCCATTAAGTAAATATGAAAACAATGATTGTGTATGTTTTCTAATGATAGAAGGAAGAAAGCCGCTTATAATTTCACTGCGACATGCACAGTAAGAGGTCCTTTGCCTCTCCCTCTCTCTCTTACTGGAGGGGGATCACGGGTCTTTAGTTTCGAAAGTGCAACTGAACTGTTTATGTTTTCGTACACGCACGAACATTCTATGATCATTAAGATCCTTGACCCTACTACATCTAGCGGACGTACGCCAGCATGCGTCATGCGTGTAGATGTTATGCATGCTGCGGAAGAAATTTACCCTAACTAGATCCCATTTAATAATGACAACGCCCGGTGTATAGTAGAAAGTGTGACAAGAAAAAAATGTGTTGTATTCTTTAGCATAAATATCAGGAACAAGATAAATATGACCCGTAAATATCGAACTGAATATTGAAATCTGAAACTAAAAATAGAAGGGATAAAAAGTTAACTCATTGAAAATGGGCGGAAGATGCCTGCTTATTTTCAGATGTAAAAGAAGTGCACTGTATTTGTACAGTATATTCCTAATTGCATTGAAAAACTTGTTTCTTTTATATGGACCAGTCTAGTAATTGTGGACTTCGACCCGTCACGATGCGCCTTTAGCTGTTAAAATCCACACCCATGCCCCTGCCGGGACTCGAACCCTGGACCTTCAAGCCGATAGACTACCGCCACAGACCGCTCGGCCAGCTCATAGCATTGAAGCTTATGACAAACTTGCACTCAAGCCTTTTATACGTAGCTTAATTTAAGCTTGCAATGGCAAGCTTATTTCATGCTTGTTGTCATAAGCTTGTTAGGTACAAACTTGTAAGCATGATTCAGGCTTGATGTAAGCTTCAGACTTGCCGTGATAAAATTGATTCAAACTTTTACACGTGATATGGCAAGTTTGCAATAAGTTTGAAATAAACTTCCTCTGCTTTCAATGTGATTCTATCAGATCAGAAAGTAATTTTCCTATTGATTATTTCCAGGGTGTTCAGAAATGTTTAGTAAGGATGTGTGACTTCGGGATAAGGAAGGATTTGGAAATTGTTTATGGCTTTCGCCTCAGCTCGAGATAATTTAGGAGAAATGCTGTTGGAAAGAACGCAGCCAGAATCTAGTTGAAATGTACCATCCCGACATCTTCCTGCTGTTACTGACGAAATAATCTTTGCAAAATCTCCAGTTAGGATAAGCTGGGATCGTATCCGTGGGCCTTCTGGTTGCTACGACCGCTCGGTATAGAGGTGCTGGACTGTATGAAAGTTATATTACTACATATGTGATGACAGTGAAACACTATTCTCCATTGTGTCGTTCCAGAGATAAATTATGCTTCAGTTTCGAGTCTAAAGTATTCGTTTCTAAGAGAAGAAAAAAGGAATCTTTTAGTTTAGAATTCCCACTTAAAAGAAAACGGAAAATCAGTTTTTGCTTTCACGCTAACCAGTTGTACCTGAGTGAATTTCATTTTTAATGTTGACTTTCTCTCGTGGTCAACCATTGGATCACTCACGTGGATAAATCATCAGCTATTTTCAGAAGATTATTCAGTAAATTCTGACCTGAGAGATTCCTACCTCTCTTCACACCTAAACCACATGCCCTCTGTTCAATTTCTGATCCGCTCCTTTTTAGACAACTGGACAATATCACACTTATTTTAACCCAATAATTAATTGATGATCACATCCCAAATTATCTCTTACAACCAGTTGAACCACGAGTTAATCCCCCAGATAGCATGCCTACTTGAAACAAGGTTGTCAGTCACTTGCTTTTAGCTTGTCAAACTTGATATTGAGTTGAAGGTAATAAACAAGCATGAAAGAAACTTGTGGCAACGACGTAAGTGTCTTGGTTGTTATAACTAACCTAATTCAACCTTGTTGGAACGAATAGTTATGCGAGGAAGCTGGTCAAACTTGAAATTTAACTTCAATTTTGCTTCATTGCACTGATCAAGTAATTATAGATAACAACCCTTTCTACTACTTTTTCGCCATCTGGTGTCAGTCCAGCCAAACTAAAGAAAAAGTAAGTTCAGCTAGGATGCAATGATTGTTTCTGCGTGCGATTAAAAAAAAAAGCAACGAAAAAAGCACAGAGTGAGAGTTCGGTATCTGATACTTCACCTTATTACCCCCGCAATAGATTAAAAGCGTAGATTCCTATCATTACTTCATTCCTAGTTTGACTGAACTAACACCAGGTGGCATTGCAGGAAAGAAAAGAAAAGAATGAATGTTCGCTACATATAATTATATTTTATCTAAGACTTGTATATTTAATCGTGGATCAAGTTAACCCACGATTAAAGTCTCAAGAAAAATCAGTGAGATGCGCCTTTAAAATGTGTCTTTATATTACATTTTTTCATGTCGTATCTAAGGAACATATCTATCCACTATACTATACAGGGTGTCTCCGAAATAAATGGTGCAAACTTCGGAGGTGATTCATTTATATCAAAATAAGAAAAAGTTCATTTAGTTTATATTCAGTTCATTTTAATTTTTTATGATAAAATTAAAACATATAAGCGTTAGTTCCCACATCGACTATAGATGGGGCATGAGAGTCAGGAATATAAAAGTAAATAATAGCTTGTGTGAGTTGCTAGTTTGAAGTATTTAGTTCCAAGTCCACATTTCGAATTCTTTCCCATTTTCTTTCAGAGTTCATATTTCTGCTTGACATAACTGTACTTCCCTCTACTTCATAACAAAACACTTAATTAAAGACTGTTATTATCACAAAGAAAAGGTAAAAGGCAGCCACTTCGCATTCCGAAAGATTAAATCACGAA
>JAGDQP010040296.1:0-16351 GCA_022664845.1 Lepisma saccharinum | reverse complement strand
GTTTTGTCATTTGACAATCTAACGCCTGTTTGTTATGCAAAAACTCTCAAATACTCAGGAAAACTTATTTCCCTTACAGTAATTGTCGACATTGCTGAACTATTCTAGGTGGCAGCGCCAGGATACATTTTATTGTTTCTAAAAATGAATCACTTCTATTAGCTAGGATCAACTGTAGTACTAATTAGTATATTTAACAAGATCTAGCAGGGTGTAAGTTCTCTCTGCTTCCAGCAAATGAAATTGACGCTGAGATAAAACTATGGAAAATCCTTTGTCAGGATCAAGGTTTCTTAAACTATGGTACGCGTACCAGAACTGGTACTAAAACCTTTAAATATCCGTACGCGAGTTTGTTGTAGTAAATACATAACTGACCTAACACTTTGTCACTCATTGAACAAGGGAGTGTCTAAAATCTGAACCAAGATTCTTCAGAACTGGCGCATTTAAAATAAAGCACATGCAATATAAAGACAAATGAACAGAACAGGAAAAGAAGGGAATGTTAATTTTTTAAAAATGATTTTTTATTCGTAACAAATACTACACAGTGACACCTAACCTCCTGCAACGTTTAAATCTAAAAGCGCAAATGATCCGCAAGTAATTGCGTTTTTTTAGAATATTACATACATAGGAAAAAAAATTAGGATAATTAAACTTTAAAATGCATATTACGGGAAATCATCTTTGTTGGACATCACCCCTTCTTTCCCTGTACTCTTCAAATCTCATGCTTATCACAAATTCTATTCAGTGACCTTCGATAAAATCAGAACTGCACTTTTAAGCTTGTGTTACCTGCAAGCTAAAAACAAAACTTTACCAATAAACTTGCCATTATAAATTCCTAGCACACACACCATTGAAGTTGTTCAAGTATTACGTAAGCATATTTTAGTCATTTTATACTTCCTTTCCCTTGTAGGCTCCCTTTGTGCTTATCAAATTTCTTATCGTTATTTCGTAGTAAAAAAATAGTTATTTTTGTTCAGCTTTTTAAAACTTTTATTTTGTTATTTCATTGTATTATTCAAGGTACTATCCCAGTATTTGTCTGCTGTGACCGTGGGAAACTGGGAAAACCTCAGACTGGATAGTCGGCACCGGAGATCGATCCCGGGACTTCCTGATTACAAGACAAACATCTACCGAATGTTCTACCTCGTCGGTATAATCATGGCAATATAGTCATGCAGTTCTAAATATTAGTATTGAAACTTCCGTAATATTACTTGATGGTGAATTTCAGTTTAGTGGTACGCCAGTCTTAAAATTTGACAACCCCTGGTCAACAACTTTCAGAATAGTTTTAATGCTCTTGACCTTCAACAATAGCCGGACAAGAAGAACTATTCTTCTTTTTCCAGGGAACTAAAATTCCTCAGACTGGTTAGCGACTACGTAACCTCTTCTCGTCCTCAGTACTTGGATGAATTTTTACGTCACTGCCGTCAAGAAGGAATGCGACCTTCGTTTGTCCCTACAGACTGCAACTGCTGTCGTTATTTTCTTCACTGCTTTCTGTTTGAACATGTGTTGGTTAGTTAACGGAATATGCCGTAAATGCCAACAATGTTTACTTGAAATATGACTTACAAGCAAGACAAAAGGGTGACGCACGCTCTTACGACATTAAGGTTCTTAAAATTTGGAGTACAGTAATTGCTTCCGATAATGTGGCAGATACAATTGGCCCAACATATCTATGAACTATTAGGTTGATGACTGGAATCTTTTACTATTATTGAACACAAGTTTAACGTAAGACTCAAACCTAGTCGCACTCAGCTCCCCGGAGTCTAGTGGTAACAATCGCAGTGTTCGGATTGGCAATTTTGAGCCACACAGATTCTCTTTCTTTTCCGGTTCATAATCCAGGACTCTTGCGTAGCTATGTGGTTACCGCGCTCGCCTTCGGTGCGAGCGGTTCCGTGTTCGATTCCCGGTGAGGGCTCCATTTCATAGTAACGTTTCGATTGGCCATACATACCAGGATTGCTGGTGTGGGTTGGTGTTAGGAAAGGCATCCGGCCGTAAAATATCTGCCAAAACCAAAACCTGTGGAATATGCTGACCCCATCTCTCACATGGGAAAACCAGCGGAGTTTTTCCAAGGTTTTCCTCCCAGAACTGAAACTGGATCACTTTTAGGGGCCCGTTGTGACCCGGACGTAGGTGCACCAGTCCGAAATTTGATCCAGATTGATCCGGTCTTAACCCGATTGACTCGTGCTTTTGGGGTAAAACCACAGCAGTCCCGATCACTCATGAAAAAAAAAACAAAAAAAAAAACGTTGAAACGCAACAGAAAGAGAAAAGAATTTAAAAATCTTAGTTGCCGTCCGCGTCACCGGGTCGGTTCGGGCTCCAAGCATAAACCCGGCTACCCTGTCCAAAACTTGACCCAAATGACACGATTGACTCAGTTACCCGTTTGAGCTCTGCTTCCTCCATTTCGGTAAAACTTCGGTAAACGTTATTCTATTTTGGCAATTTTTAGTAAGGTGAGACTCGAACTTGTTACCTCGTGAATGGTGGCTCAACGATCTAACCCATACAACTACCGAGGCCGTCTTCCCTCCCTGTAACCACAGAGCACAAGCATATTTCCAATATATGCTAGGAATATTGCTGAAAAACAAATCTGGAATATGCTTAGAATATTCCAGGAATTTTCTGGACCGTATATGGAATACACATGGAATATACCAATCTTCCTCTTCAACATGAATTCATGAGCAACAAAATCTCAGGGCTTGAAGAGAACATTTTTAAGATGGTAGCCTCCGTTTCTTAAAATACTTCCACAGTCTTTGAGTGAAGTGACGTACCCTGCGTATCACTCTTTGGGGAATAGCAGCAATGAACCTGCTTTAACTCCGGTAGTGTTCGAGGATTGCGGGGACTCTTACGGATGACTTTTACCTTTAAGTAAAGGTAAGGATGACTTTTAAGGTTACCTTTAAGTTAAGGTTACCTTTAAGGAAAGGATGACTTTTACCTTTAAGTAACCCCACAAGAAATAGTCACACACTAACACATCTGGGGAACGAAGAGGCCATGGAACATCTTCACCCTTACTGATTACATGTCCAGAAAAAAAAACTCCATTTGTAAATACTGCCGAAAAACGGCCAAAAAGTGTTATATTCAGTGATTTTGACACTAAAAATTGTAGCGAAAATGATGGTATACTGAAACTGATTGCTTGTCAGTAAATAGCATTCTTTCCTTCATAAGTAGGTATATGTTTCATTTTTATCCGTTGCTTATATTTTTCAGGATACCTGTTTAACAATGGAGATATATTTATGCCCTACCCTGTATATAGAATGTTCCAGGAATACTCATAAAATATTGGGAATTTAATATTGAATATTTCTGGAATATGCTGTGGTGTGTACAAATAAAAAGTCCCTTACTGAAGAGCCCTTACCAGAGCAGTATAAAAAAGGGACCTTATAGTTTCAGAGATTTAATTTCTAGGCACAGAAATCGAAACGGACTTAGCGGGATTATAAAGTTCCTTTTTTAATAGCTTCTCTATCAAGGAACCTAAAAAATGTCCAAGTACTATATTATAATGCAGCGAAGGAGAAGAAACAAATGTAGTGTAAAGCATATGAATAGTTTTCCCATTACAATCCAGGAATTCGTATTAGCAAAACCACGAAGAATGCTTTGAACATCTGGTGTATCCTTTCAGACCATATGGTCATATTATCTTTTGCTGTAAGCGTTCATGACTAACATCTTCCAAATACCATTAGAAACAACTTATTAGACAACACGAGAAGGAAGTAAATGTCAATTGGAAACAAACAAAAGCAAATTCTGGAACCATTTTTTTAAAAGGATAACGTGCTACCGTTTTTAAGTAGTAATTATCGATACGATGATGTTATTGGCACATATGCTTTATACTTACAATGCACTAAATTTTCATCATTGTGTGTGTATATAAATACAGAGAGAGAGAGAGAGAGAGAGAGAGAGAGAGAGAGAGAGAGAGAGAAGTTAAGAGCATGTAAGTGGGAAAATATGATTAAAAAAATAATTGTCTGAGTTAGGAACAGGTGCAATCCGACTAACTGCAAACAAAACCCAAGCTTCTTGCTTATAAATCAAGCGGTTTTTTTTATAGTAAGCAAAGCGTGTAGATTGGAATGTATTTATGACGATTAGTCTGGTGTGACTAAAAAAAAAACACAGGAAAAACTCATTCAGTTTGTTCACATGAACATTATTGAACGCCACAGAACAATTTGTTTGCATGTCCCCACTCTACAACCTTTCCAGTTGTCACTGTTGCCAACTCACATTTGACCTTTGAAATACTATGTTTCATGAACATCAGATACACTTCTTCATACAACTGACGTTTTCACAGCAAGAAGGCTATTTCCAACAGAATAATCAACCTTCTCGGTAAATGGTTCCAGGACCAGGACAATGCGTTCATATTCTTTCAGTGGCTACCAAGTTCTCCCAATCTCAATCTAATTGTGAACCTTATGGTTGAAGTGGAAACGGACTGTTCGAGCACTATCTCTATATATATTTATATTGTGCTCCAAATGTTGAAATAACATATTTTGAAAAAGGAATTACGCAGCCTGATTGTTGCTTAATGTATTTTTCACTGTGGCGAGTTCTCACAACACACCTCTTTATATTTAAGCTCTTGATAATAGACGTAATCTGTTTGCGAACCCTTGACACTTGGTGTGTCTACGGTCTTTCATCCTTCGAGAAGGGTTTTCTTGTTCCTCTTATGACGTCCTGTAATTATAGAAAAGCTGACAAAGCTTCCTCTTGCGTTTAAATCCCTCTTTAAGGAACTACTTACGTTTTCCCGCCTAATTTCCGATGCTTTCAAAACAAGATTTTCTCTTTTCAAGGAATTTCCTCTTGAAAGTCTTAATCTTAAGATCTTGAGCGGGAAAACTACAATATTTACCAATGAAAGAGTTCTTAACCTCTAATAAACTGGATGACCCAACCTAGAAACCATTAATATCGCTAATGGGTTGATCAACACAGTTTACATCGTGGTGTCATTATTAGTGGTTCCGATAAACAACTTTACATCAAGTTTTCCTCATACCTTTTTTTAGTTTTTATATAAATACCTTTCCTTTTAAAAAAATAGTGATTAGAGCTAAGTTAAAGCTGCAGACCTCGGTAATTATGTGCCTTATGAGAAGAGAAATAAAGATGCCACGATTGTTATCTTGTCTCAAGGACATGGAAAGCTCAACGACATTTAATCATGAAAGTTCGTACGCCGTAACTAATCCTCAGAAGTAGGTAGTGCCATCTCTTAGCTAGATGTTAAATTACGTACTGTATGAGGAGACGGAAGGTTGGAAACAAACGTTTTAAGACATAATATTTTATATCTAACCTGACTTTTCTAACATATATATAAGTGAATTTCAAAATGCGTTAGATTATATATAAGAAGAAATCTAACCTTACTTTTTTAACCTACCTGTAAAATATAAAAATGCAAAAGGGGGCAGGGTTTTTACAAGTACAAAGAAAAAAATAAAGTTTTTCTTTTTTAAGTTAGAAAAAATAGCAGCTTTTCTGGAGTCGAGCATGGTTTTCAGACTTGGAAGAAGTTTCAGGTTTTCTCGCCAGATGTCTCTAGAGCTCAATAATTTATTTTCTTAAACATTTTGATAAATTGAAGCTCATGATTGCTGAACCAATCACAACTTCAGTTTAGCAGGATCATAAGCGATTGAAAACAAAGCCATCTGCTGGTCAAATCTATGATATACCGTTCTTGGTGTAGTGATTCTATGGGATTAAAGTCACGTAAACATTTGTTATACAGCCTTCTGCAAATATTCTTCCGTACATTTATTGCATTATACGCTATATCTGTTTATAATCTCTCTCTACCTCTGGCTTTGCAGGTGTTTATGTATATCAACATGCACATGCGTGTGTGTATATGTGTGTAAATGGGTATATGCTTAGCTATGAGTGTTAAACCGTGTCTTTATTGGGAGTCCATAACATTTTACTATAAACAATGCTCTGTTTTAGGGAACGATATAACATTATGTTTGCAGGACTAAGGTAGGTGGTGCTGTTATAGGGTTTATTCCAGATTTTAAAGAAAAGATAATATTATGGTGGTTGCTCTGTTGGGTTATAAAAAAAGGTAAAGCTATCCCCTGTGCGATACGCACGCGCCGTGAACGGCGCATGGGTTTTAATAATAATAATAAAAAGAAGAAGAACATGAAAGTGATATATGAATCGTTTCTCTTCACAGCCTATTAATTCTGAAGAAAAGATTAAATAGAGCTAGTTTGTGTTTATGGGTCCCGGCCCTGCCAAGGGATATTTTCCAAAGCAAGAGGGTCTAGAACGGTGCCCACAGCATCGTGATGCAATTGGGAAGCTGCTGTGAATAAAAGACGGTGGCAATCATAGTTGAGAGCTTCGGCTCTCCTCTCCCAACACGTCTGGTCTGGTCAGCGTGGGACCAGTAGACCAACCCCTCCCCCCCGGGAAAAGAATTTACCCAGAGAGGGGTTAATATATGGCTGTAATTTTTATTTAAGAGAGAGAGAGAGAGAGAGAGAGGGGGGGTATCTGTGGAGATTCACAACCACCATCAGCGAACCTAAACATCATTTGTAAGACTGCTTCCGACATATGAAAAGCTCGAAAACATCCATGGCTTACAAAATATTAGACCCTATGTTTGACATGACCTAATGGCAAAGTTACCCAACTAACCCTAGTAGCAAACAAACGTTTTTTCAACGTTAATTTTTGGTTAATTTCATTGTTCAACCGTGTTATCGGTTGAAAGAAAAAGTACGTTTAATTTGAAAACCGTATTTTAACAAGAACTTGATACCGTTGATAAGACGATATGTATTCAACTGTTATTTTCAATTATGATATAGATTTAGTTTCATGTACTTCTTTCTAATTTAATTGTTTAAAAATTATAGTTAAAAGTTTGTATGACATTAAATATTTCTGCATGTTCTCTTTTGCATGTTGAAAATATGTTAATTTTCTAACTATATTCCAACGAAATTTGATTTAATTAACAGGACGTTAATGTGGCCTGTTGTCAACGCTTATCTTAAACTACTATAGATTACATTTCGTGCATGGATAAGTTAATTCATCAAAATTACATAAACTGTTTGCAGTGGGAAGATACGCCCTGTTGCTTTGAATTTATATTGGACTTTAGGTATTTTAGGCTTAGGCCAGGATAGGGTAGGAGAAAGGGTGTTGGAAGGTAGTAGGTTAGGGTCTAGTTTGAAGGTACTATCCCGGCATAGCCCTGTTGTTGCTTGAAGCTTCTGTCTAATGGTGATTTTTTTTAACAGTTTCACGTTTCAAAGTTCTGTGATCTCTGTTTGTCATAAGTTTTGCTCTCTCGGAAGGTTTGACATTCCTACAATGCCGCTTAACCTTCCACTTACCCAGGACTAAAACCACAGTTAATTGGAGCTCGACTGGGCAGCCTACTAATATGACATCCCACGATTACACTCTTACCGAAATCCTACAGCTCTGTAGCACGCGCTATGCCCTTCATAACTGATTTTCTTCTGGAACACATCGGATATGGTTCAGGTCATGTGACGGAAGAATGAGGACAACCCCCTACAGTCACAGGGTGATCATTAAGCTTCTGGTAAATAGAATACACGGTAGAAAGTGAATGAGAGACTTATTGTCCCTTTCTACATTTTATTGCCCACGGATTCAGTGAGATATTTAAAACAGAAGTGGCCCCAATTCTTTGTGCATTGCTTCTACGAGATGTGATTCAATCCAGGGAACACAAAATGAGTAAATCTTTGTTAACCCATAGGTTAACAGGAGTCTTAACAAATAAATAGTAATTATCTTGAGAACTAGTCCCCCCAATGAACAACCCCCCCCCCCGGGTCAAAGCACCCGACTAACAACCCTCGTCCGCCCCGTGGTAAACGCTAACCGTAATAGGGATAGCAGACATATCTTCTACACAGCCATGTAAAAATGTGAAATTTAACAATCGCATATATATATGACGTTATGTCACAATGACTTCATAGCAACGGTTTTATCATCTGTGTGTTGATGGGTGTATCTACAGCGTGTTGCCCTCAGAGATTGCAGACAGGCCGCCATCTTCCTTGTTACGTAATACATGTTGTGTAAATACACCTTTCAAATGAGTTTTCAAGCTCGTAGCGTGGTTCAGTGGATAGAGCATCGGCTTGAGTAGAAAACCCGGGTTCGAATCCCGGCGAGTGAAGGAGTTTCTCGTTTTTCTTTCAAAATACATTTCTATATCCTCATATTTATAATTAATATGTGTATCCTTGATTTTTTTCGTATATTAGGTTAGGTTAGTAACCATGAGTTAGGTTGGATCTGGTTCAGTTAAGTCCCTTTACATACCCAGTTCACAAATTCTGATCAGAGACGCTCGTATGTGTCTAAAGGCTATAAAGGCGCATTTGTCTGAAGTTTCTAGTATATGTATAGAGTTTCCAGGAATTGCTCAATGCGGAAGTTGTGATTAGACACTTGAAGCTTCCTAAATCAATTTTGAAGTTGTTTTTTTTTTCTGCTCTGACGAAGGAGAAGTAGAAACAAAACAGAGACAGATAAGACGGGAAAGATTTTTCTCATTTCCTTTGTCACGTACGAAAGTAGGAAAACGTGATGAAGCACTCAAAGAGAAACCGAACGGAAGAGGCCGTCAAGTGTAAATATTTGTGTGTTAATCTCGCCGCTAGATGGGCATGTGTGAAGTGGAGGTAGGATACAAGATGGAAGATCGTAGTGTTTATAAACAAGCTCTTTTGTTTCACCTAATTTAAAGGCTGTTTGCTATTCCATAGACATTTTACTGAATATACGGTAATACTGTAGTTTAGCTACTGTTAGGTAGTTTTATTGAGTATATAAATGATACGTATTTTCGTATGCCAATGGATATGATTGATGATTGTTTAACAATGCTTGGAGTTGATATGGCAATGACTTTAGCTTTCTGTTTGATTCTTATAATGATCACATGCTAGATTCCCTTGAAGATGACTTATACGAATACTAATATAAATGGAATACGCACCTTGGCTATTATTACTATAACTATGTACTGTATTTATACTGCCATAGAGCATGGAAATGCCTCAAAATGCTACGTTTCGTATTTCTATAACCATAAAAGGTACTAAAGTACGTGAAAAATACCAGAATAAAACTCTAATGTCTCATGTGATTCCTAGGCGCACAAACCCTGTGTTTAAGTGGCGATAATAGTCCTTGTCTTAAATGCACTTCAATTACGCGATTTTCAGGTGTTTAAAGTGCCAATTTCACGTAAAATAATCGGGTGATATGAGTGGAAATGACACACGTAATACCTTGTACATTGCGTCCTTTGACTTACATCAGCCCTTGAATTTGCAACACTATCTTAAGTTATAGATATTATATTAAGTATTAGAAATACATTTTACGCTTCATTTAGTAATCAACTGAAAGCTATATATACACCATTTGAATATGCGGAGTAAAGCAAGAAACTGATTATACAAAAAAGTGCTATACCACCAAGTTTTTTTTACATATATTCATATAATTTTTAATTACATGTACAAAATAATTTTGTTTAACGTAATGGTTTAATAATAATATTTTACAATGACTAAAGTATCATATTAACAGGATGCTTGAAATTAATATGTTAAAATGTAATTTTCTGAATAAAAATAAAATATGTGGCTTAGCACCATTGCCCCCAAGCATCTTATTTATTCTCGTATTTTCAGTATCGTCTTCACCAGTGAACAAGCTGGCACAACAAACATTCCTTTTACTTTTTTTAAACGCGTAGACACTTCAGTAGGTCGTAATTGAGCCCGCAAAAAGTTTATAACCTAACCTAACCTATATTTATTTAACTAATGAAGTGTTAAGTCAAAAATGAAAAAAAAGAGAGATACTCACCTACAGGTAATGTGATGAAGAACGGAAACCAACATAGAAGAAACCCACCCACGACGATCCCAAGGGTCTTCGCTGCCTTTTTCTGTCGCCGAAATTTAGCAAGTCTTCCATGATGAGCAGTGGGAAATCGCCTGTCTGGGGATACAGGAGGAGGTGATGGAGTAGTGTCTCTACAACGAGACACCCCATTCCCATTACAAGCGACAGAGAGACTAGTCTTTTCAACAAATGATCTTCGAGAGCCACCACTCACCATTCCACCTCGATGAGCTCGAAGACCAGTAATACCATTTTTCTCCTCCACTTGACTAAAGTCTGTTGAGGTCCTTACAATTAAACTGTTCTGTTTTTGTAGTGTGGGAGGATGACTGAACATGGTAGAATCCACACTACTTGGTCTGGAAGAGATTTCACTAGCTCCAGAACCAGAAGATCCGACTAGATGCACTCGCAAAGTAACCATATGGTCAGTCTTTGAGCCATTTTCAAGAAACTTGTTATGTCTTTCGGCCGCTTTGTAGATCTTCCAATACAACACAAGTATAATAAGCATTGGTAGGTAGAACGACCCTGTTACAGAAAAAAGTACATACCCCAACTGTTTATTAACGGAACACTCTGTTTCTTTGCCTATTGGTGACTTCCACCCTAACAGAGGACCAATACTGATGAACAAGGATAGTATCCACGTCACCACAATGAGAAACCAAGCACGCTTCTTGGTCATAATACTCGAGTAAGCAAGAGGTCTTGTAACACCAATATACCGATCCACGGAAATAACACATAATGAGATGATAGACGCTGTACAACACAATACATCAACAGCTGCCCACACACTACAAAATGTTTGTCCAAAATACCAAATACCGGAAACTTCTAGGACAGCTGAGAAAGGGAGCACGGTGGTTCCTAAAAGGAGGTCTGCAACGGCAAGATTAACGATAAGAAAATGCGTTGGGTTTCTTAAATTGGGGCTTGGAAGCACAGCAAATACGACTAATAAATTACCACTTATTGTCAAGACAATAATAATCCCTAATATAATGGATTTTGCCACTATGATCCCGAGACTTTCACACTCAAAGGATTCGTTATCGAAAACACAACTGTTATTGTCCGTAAGCAATGATGATAATGTTGTATAATTGCTCAGTTCCGAAACGTTCATGATTGTAAACAATTGCAATTCGTTTACATTGACTTTTATTTTGGATTCAATTGTCTTCTTACATTTTCCCCCCCTTTGGAAATTCACTTCTCAGTACCAATATTTTTTCATTGTAAATTGAGAAAATTTACCACCACTGTAATTACGGAATCAACGAGATTGTGGTTTGTTTTATAGTTCAATGTCCAACACTGGATCGAAGGAAAACCATAACTGAAGAGGTAAAGTGAAGTTCCTTGTTTCCTGGATTGGCATTTCCGTTACACTGAGATCTGGTTATTCGAAAAGTTTCCAGACAATGAAACCTGAAAAAGAGAAAAACGAGAATCTTCCATTAAAAATATGTATAATGTCAGACATTTTAATTCTGAAACAAGAATGATGATAATATACAACTGGACTAGAAACATTGCGTGAAGGAATATAGACATTTGACTCTGTTCGTCATTATTTTATTAACTTATAATATTTTTTATCATTGGATATAGTGCAATCCAGCGAATGTAGTAACATGAGTGAATAATAACTGTTGGCTGGACCAGGGATTCTGTCAGAACCCCCAACAAAGGGAGCATCACCCAGGTACCTCATGGAGAGGGCTGGCAAGGGCTCGCGGGAGTCTTTTGTTAAATATTTATATTTGTTCCGAACCCTTTGTTAAATTTTTTAGAGCACATCCTGTCACCCCTCCATATTGTCGAGCACGTACCCCAACTTATTTTTTTTACAGTTAAAATCGATAGAGACGCTGCAAAACTCTACTTACACCCCCTTACTTTAGCTTTACACCCACCCACCCCAAAACTGAAAATCTAGGCAGAACCCCTGAGCTGATCAGTAAACAACATATCATAAACACTACAAAATTTTATCAATAAAACAAAACTCTGATAGATGGCCAATAAATTAAAAAAATAAGTAAGAATCAAATTGTCAAAAATACAACTTAGGACAACAATCGACTGTTGATAAGGTTATCAGATCATTATTTCCACAGGCAGGACCAAGAATGTTCTAATAGAGAGGATTTGCTTATAGCTATCTCATACCCAGCGAAAGAGTGAAGCCAAAAAACAACTGAGCATCAACCAACACGACACACCTGATTGGTTAGCAGCCAACTATAGAGCTTGCCGCCATCTTGGTTAGCCGGAAACAATGTTTTTGGTTGGAGTAAATGGGCGGGATTAAGCTGTGACGTCTGGCTTCATATTCTTGGCGAAATCGCATATCCTCTATTAGAACATCCTTAGCCAGGACAGTTTTGATGAAGGAGAACATCTACCTGTGAATACCTTTCACTTAAAATAAGGGTTTTGTGAGAGTAAAGAATCCCGGAATCGGAACCGAAAACATTGCTAAAGTGTTCCAGTACTTCTGTCACAGTTATAAATCCTTCCTGCAATAATATGTTATCCGTTATGATTTCAGTGACTTTTCTTCTGCTCTATATTGTAAAGGATACAGGGAATATGGCAAATATCACTTTGGGGGCTGATAAACTTAAGAAGGGGAAAGTCTAACGACGAAGTAAAAGTCGAACCTTAACACTAATCAGCCTTCGCTCGCTAAAGCTCGCTCGACATTACGTATGTGTGGAGCATGTATAATTCCAAAGAGCTTTAAAATGTTGTGCATGCGTATAAAATTACACGCATTTATTGGTAACTTATTTCAGTATGGAAGATGTTTTCTACGAGAGAAAAAGGATAAATAAAGTTGACGTTCGCGTTGATAGAACCCAGAACGAGCCCATTAAAATATTGAAAATACGATAAAAATACAAGGCAGCAATAATTAATAACATTTCACCATGCACGAATGTTCCCTGAATAAAAGTTGTCATGCATAGGGAACGAACCACGGACAGGAACACACCAAGGTAACGCTCTACCGCCTATATCACCGAGTCAGCTAGAAACGAACGATTTCGAAAGATCATTTAACAGTACACATTCAATACGTACTGTGACAAATCACAGAACGGTGGCGTTGAAACAGCGAGAGTAACCGGAACAGCGAACGATGAGTACCGGAGCTTAAGAAACATCAGGCACTTCGTATAGCCCATGACAAAGCGCTTGGGATTCTTTACTGTTGCGAGAAGGCCCACACTCAAGATCTGACAAGAAACACAGCGGACCGGAAAAACTACACTTGACTGTTAGCGTAGCGAGGTGATTGTTTTGTGGTTCATCGTCGTTGTCCCTTTTACAATCAATGTTAATAAATTATTTGCTAACCAATTCGATGTAGAGTGATGGCCAAAAGTTTATACCAACGCGTAAATTTCTTCTGGGAATAACTTTGGAACGGATAAATCAATTTGAGTATAGTTTTCTGTATATTAAAAAAATAATATTCTCTTTAAATCACAGAAAACTGTACTCAAATTGGGCTCTTCATTCCAAAGTTATTCTGAAAAGAAATTTTAAGACTGGCTATTAAACTTTTGCTACTGATTGTACAAAATATTAAGAATTCTTATATATAAGAAAATGGGACCAATGCAGTATCTTCATAATCTTTTTGGTTTGAAGATGTTATTTTCAGTAATTCTGGATTACAAATCAATTATTCATGGAGATTTAAACTCTAAAAAACAAAAATCACACGAAAATATTCCAATATGACAAAATGATAAGTAAAAAAAATAATAAAATAACCGCAGATAAAGAAAAGTTCAAATACATGCAAGAAGCACATTTTCCGTAGTGACTACAAAAACAAGGACGTCCTACAAAACAAGGA
Organism: Lepisma saccharinum; assembly: GCA_022664845.1. Classification (NCBI taxonomy): domain Eukaryota; kingdom Metazoa; phylum Arthropoda; class Insecta; order Zygentoma; family Lepismatidae; genus Lepisma; species Lepisma saccharinum. The sequence continues at coordinate 2,424 of JAGDQP010040296.1, read as the reverse complement.
CATGTTATTAAAAAGCAAGTCATATCCTCCAAATGAATAACATGCCCATTAAAAAATAGGGTCATATCCTCCAAAATAAGGAATATTCAACAACGCAAGGACATATCCTTAAAACAAGGACGTGTCCTCTAAATAAGGACGAGTCCTCCAAAACGAGAACGGTTTCCAACCATACTATGAGATTCTATTAACATGTTAAAAAGCTTAACTAATTTACCTTCCATCTCCAAGATCTTTCGTTATAATGAAAATAATAAAAGTATCCTCTTTGAAAATTTGTCGTATCTAACTGCCTGGTCTATCCGTGCGTAATTTCGCCCCCTGAGTGTGCTATCATCTACAAATCCACAGTAATACGTGTTTTAGTATTTTAATCCATTTGTTTTTTTCATTGTACAAGCATACTCAAATTGAGTTTAGAAGCGCGCGTGTGGTGTACAGTTGAAATGTCAAGGTCATACCAATCCAATTGAAAATGAAACCATAATACAGAAAAAAAAGTACCAAACACAACAATGCATCTGTCACAACAACAGTGTGAGATAACAGATAGAGAAAGGACCTCATTGTTCTTTGACACCCACAAGTATCAATTCATTACCAAGGCAACAAAACAACATGAATCAATGGTACCGTGTAACAAATGACGATCGTATATCTTCTTGAGATGTTTCTGTATATATATTTTTTTCTACTTCGTATTATAAATTACATTAAATTGATAATAAATGTCACTTTCGTTGTGCTTTGGAGAAGGCAGAATCCAGTACCAATAAAAAGAAACAAATGAATCCATAAAATTTATCGACGTGTTAGGACAGACATTTTCCAGCGGTTCTACAATAAAAACAACTTCCATCCACACCAGTGGCGTCATTTGGGGGTGGGTTATGGGGACAATTGCCCCCCCACGACTTTGAGAATATAAACGAACTACAACGTAAAAAAATAATTAAAAAGAAAAGTTTTAAACCAACAATGAACATTGAAAAGTAAAAAAAAAATTAAAAAATCGATTTTTTTGTAGCAGTTTGGAATCAAATTTACGCGTATAACTAAAACAACTACCTGTATATAATATGCTACGCAATGTATGTTAGTGATTTTTAATTGTTTGTTATATTAATTAATTTGGCGCCGATCTCATACGAAAATCGAAAATGAGAAAAATATTTTAAGAAGTGCTTTTATTTTTACTTATATTGCGTTTTTAAGTCGGGTGTTTATCTTCGTCTTCTGTAAAGTAATTTATATCTATATACTCTTTTTCTTTCATATTAGCACAGCGTGAGAATAATTATACATTATGTCTGCATGGAGTTACAAGTGGATCGCTGAGAAACACTATGCGGCTACTGTCCAACATTGATTAGACTTATCATAACAGTAATTCTCAAAGAGTGTGCCGCAAAATTGCTTGCCTGCCTCGTGCCGCACCGCGAGAAGACAAATATTTTGATTAAAATGGTAAAATAAAGAAAAAATGAAACAGAAATTGAATATCTTTAAGGATGTGCTTGTCAGCGTATTCCACAGATTTTTTTTGTTCTGGCAGATGTTTTAGGAGCGGTTGCCCTTCCTGACACCAACTCACACCAGCATTCCGGGTATGGGCAATCGAAACGTTACTATGAAATGAAGCTCCAAGCGGGAATTGAACTGGGATCACTCGAGAGCGCAGTAACAACATGGCTACGCAGGAGCTCAAATTGAATATATTTAAGAATGTTATTTATTAATACAAGAGAAAGAGTACATTGTAAGTAAACAATCGGAATTGTTAAGATTATTGAGTCAATATTTCATTCTTATAATTAAATACCGGCTTGTTTATTTTGGAACTTAGTCTGGCATGAGATATGGAGCCCGGACTTCCTGCAATCATCGTCATTTTTGAGGCGTTAGGCCTTATTATCTAGGTGGTCTTGGTACAATGTCGCTTCAGTTCTACCCTTAATAATATTGGAAATATCAAGCACTACCTTCTCTCACAAATGTCGGCAGTTATAGCGCCGAAAGGAAGCATTTGTGCACCCTCGAATACGTTTTTCTTATTTTCATGTCAGGAATGTCGTGAAGTGTTTCTTTCGGGGTTATTTTGCAACACCCTGCATTCATAAAGTATTCAATTAGTTCTCTTCAGCAACAGTACTTCAATCAGTTGAACATCAAGTCATCGAAGTTGCATACATTAAATTCATACAGACTTAATCTCTTTATCTTCTGCGTCTCTGGAGGAAGGAAGTGTTCAAACATTTAAGGTGGGAGAGGTTCTTGTAAAATTTAATGGCGAATACCTTAATCCGCTTTGTTTCTCTGATAGCACAATCCTCTTTACTTCAATGTAGAACAACTACAAACCTCAATGGAAGGATTGAGTAAAGATCTCTAATTCCTACAGGGTGATCGAAAAGTCGCGGACAT
>JAGDQP010040295.1:3596-17355 GCA_022664845.1 Lepisma saccharinum | reverse complement strand
TGCTGGTGAAAAATTCGCGTCAAGAGAGGCTTGTGAACATCGACTGTCTCAATTCTTTGCCAATAGGGACAAGGGCTTCTATGAGAGAGGCATCATGATATTACCTTCCAAATGGCAACACGTTATCGAACAAAACGGCGCATATGTGACCTAAATCGGATCATTCTAACTATGGTAAGTCAAGCCTTCAATGTCATGCAAAAATAATGGATTACTTTTTACTACACCAGATATAATTTTCAATTTTACACCTTTTCCAAAACCATTAAAAGAAATCATGCCTCTTGGATGAGAAGTTAATCAAAAGATGCAATAGCACTCACCAAGTAGACGTAGCTCAGTTGATAGAGTATTAGCTTCGCTTTAGGGAGGTCGTTGGTTCGATCCAGCACTTGACCGACTGAGGTTTTCCAGGGCTTATGTCACACGAGACAAAAGCAGAGATCGTATCTTAAACCTAGAACCAGGCCGACTACTTCCCTCATCCTTTCCCCTACCCTACCCAGCCTCGAGTCATAGAAGCCTACAGATCATAAATGGATTCAACTCAATAGAACCACACATGTACCACGGTAGTCTACGAAGAATAAGGACAGGTTTCACGGGAACTTTACTTTAATTCCTCTGCAGTAGCTTAAGGCTCCAGTTCATCCCAGGGAGAAGGAACGCGTTAGGATTATGTTCTTAATTCAATTGCTATCCCAGCATTCGCCTGCGTGACTGACGGATACCTGGATACGGGCCCCTGAATTCGATCCCACGTTGAGTCACGGCCGTAAAATATTTTTGGGATGGACATAACGTACAGCTATGTGCTCTCATATGAACCTTCTCATCTGGCGTAAATTGTGAACAATTAAAATTGCTATTGCAATTGCTTCTCATGTGATTATAAGAATGAGCATAGTTGATTTTGCTCCTTCTCGACAGCGAATATTCCTTAGTAGATGAAACATGCTATTAAACTTCTGCTTCCAGTCATCACTTTTCTATAATTTTAAGAAAGTTTCTCCAATATTCTCGGAGTTCCTATCGTTTTGGAACTTACATTTATGGATCAGACAGACAGTGAGACAGCTATGACCTAACCATGACACATGTCTGGGGAATTATATCCTCCAGCGAGCGCTCTTTCAGGACAAGGGAAGAAGGAAGCTGCCAGGGCCATTGTCTAGGTGCTATGCCGATATTCGCCTAGTGAAGCTTAAAAACATTAGTCAGAAACCTAGCAGTACGACTCGAATCTGTCTCCCTCCCCAATGGCAATCCAGAGTCCGTGAACGTAACCACAGGACTACGGAAGCTGGAAATGTTTGATTTCTTGCTATTAGCATTAAGTACGTTATGTATTTAAAATTAGTTTATTCCCATTCTCCAATCCACAATTCTTCCTGCCAGCCCTCTTGTAACCCGTCAGGTCTAAATTAGCACCTAATTCATTTTCTTTACTTGATTCACTTCAAATTTTGTTTCGGTTTTGCACATTTAAATTTCGGGTCATGAGTCGCCACTGCCATTTACAAATAGTACTTTAATTGATTCCTTTGAAATCACTACAGCCTCCTGTTTTCGTTGTGTTGAGTAGAGCGTGTTGTTATTGTTCTTTATTTTTATTATTAACTAGCACCAATAATAATAATAATGCAAAAGATGCTGTAACATTCTATGCACCACCTGAAGTCCAGACCACGAGCCGCCACTGGCAGTTCCACGAGTGTATATTGTTTATAATTTGTTGGTCTCATGTGATCAATTCCTTCTCTCAGAATAATTTTGATTTTTTACATATATATTTCCGAAATTCTGTAACCATATTGCCTCTTATAGCATATATTGTATGTCATGTAGCTTTAGTTCATTGCGTGATCTGTGACTGTTGCAATGTTCGCGTGCCGGTGTTGATACCAGAAACGTAGATCATAAAACAGGTAACGCCAACGGAGCCACGCGTTTCTCCTCAGGTCGATGCCCTACTTAAGATGCAAAATGTGGATGTTATTCACAAGGCCATTCATTTTTGCTTGACATTGTTACTCTATGCCTAATAACACCATTAGTGACTTCCGTTGGACCCAGCAATTAGTTGTGCACACTTTCACACCAAACATGCCGGGCTCAATACCTGGAAATGTTGGATAGGCACTTTTTCAACAGGAAGCTTTATTGTTAGGTGAATAACTTTAACTAAGGCTCAATCCAAGTGGGTTTTCCCACCTTTTTCGTTTTACCTCAATTATTCAGAATTTCATGCAGGTAAACAAAATTTAACTTCGTGTCATGCTTCAATAACGAGTTCAATTAGCTGTATAGAAATGCTAATAATAACTTCAGGATTGTGTGCAGACACTTTCGGGACATTATTCTGTCCAAAAAAGTGTCTGCACACAATCCTGAGATTACTAGTAACATTTCTTTAAAACTAATGGTACCCATTATTAATGTACGAAACGAACTTTGGTCCGTGAGAGTTAAATTTTGTTTACCTGCACTGAATTTTGAATAATCGTCGTAAAACGAAAAAGGCGGGAAAGCCCACTTGGATTCAGCCTTAAACACGTAGAGTGGAAATGGTATTACTGCACAAGCACAGGAATTAGGAAAATTCATCCTTACAAACACATACCATTCTATTAGGTATGCTGTATTTTTTCTTGATTTCTGACAATCCATGTACATAGATTAGGTTCCTCTTTCCTCAATTCTTACGGGGGATCGAAGTCCAAAATTAACGAAGCTTAAAAAAAGACTGCTGCGCCAGCGGAAATAGATTTCAGTCAGTTTTGTGGTTTCTTCAAGTAGTTATATTTTAATATATATGCCTAAACAAGATATTTGTTTGAATTCCTATTTTGTTACGGGGCAGGTTGAAATTCGGGAAGAAACAAAATTTGCAGTTAACACTGTAGGCCCTACCTCATTATAACACCTCAGGTATCGAAAATGCACTTTCTGTTGGGCTAGAAAGCTAAAATTCAGCGTCAAGATTAGTGGATAGGTTGGAAGTACATGAAAAATAAAAATTCAGTTATCGTTTTAAGTACCTCTTTAGCCCCAGATAACGAAAATACACTTCCGTTACCCTGAAAGGCAGAAATTCGGCAAGAATATTCCACGTCAGATTATAAATAATTAGGAACAGTGATTCCCATTCGCCTCTTCCTCACTACCTCCATAACACCCTAATCCCCGGAAACCTGATTTGAAACAAGTATCGATACGATGCAGAAGTGTTGGTATTGTGACAAGGATATCCGACCGAGAGTGATCGTTATGATAACAACTGACGGTGACAGGCTTAAAAACTAGTAAAGATATCCCCCTCACTCCACTCGACCTATGGCACGAACAGCTGTGGAATGGTCAGTCCAACGCTCGACCGTCTTTACCTCCCAAGGTGCCCAGGAATACCAAGGACACTGGTACTCAGTTTGATAGTAGGTTGAGTGCACCTCAGAGTGCGAAACATCGGAAGACCGCGAGAAAAATGTAACAGAAAGAAGTGTAAACAATCTTGAATTAGTTTTCTCAATATTTGAATCAGTTCTCATTAAGGTTAATGTAAAGGAACAATCTCCAACGAAAGATGGCAGCACTACCTCCGTATATGTCTAAAGGATTTTTATCGTTTCACGAAATTTCAATAATGCGGCTCCCACAAACTCAAGCCTCGAGAGTTCTAACTTTCAGAGAAGAAAGTTCATAACCAATTCAAGAGTTCGATCAATGCCGATTTTTTATTTCGTTTTTGTTCATTGTTGAAAGAGCTTCATTGTTATAGGTTTTGGTTCAACAATAAGGAAAAACGAAATTTATAAAATCGAATTCTTGAATTGGTTATAAACTTTCTTCTTTGAAAGTTAGAACTCTGTAGGCATGAATTTTAGGAGCAGCACTGAAATTATGTGCAACGATGAAAATACGTTAGACGTATACGGAGGCAGTGCTGCCAACTTTTGTTCGAGATCATTGCTTTACCTTAACCTATCTGTAAAACAGGAGTTAAGGAAATCTACGTTGCTTAACTGGGATTGGAAATATTACAGCAGCAATTTTGTTTCTTCAGCGAGAATCTATTTGAACTATTATAAGTTCGAAGATCATAAGAGTGTATAAGCTTATGCGAGTTTCAGTAAAATCGCTTGACGAAAACGCAATTCAGTAACCAGTACGAACAACAGACCTACCAAGTGAACTTCATATATCGTTTTCCCCACATCTCAAATGGGAATTAACGATTGAAATTTAAGAGGATGGTTATGCAGTTTCTTGAGACTTTTGGTATTTATTTCGGTTATGAAGTAGTAATTTCCCTGTTTTTGTGTAAAGCTCATCTCTGAACCCTTAATATTTTGTACACGTCGTTTTGCTGATCACTTGAGCATTAATCAAAGGATGGACACTTGAGAGTAAAACTTTTAAAACTCGAGAGGAGTTGTTTTTTAATTTATCCCCGTCTCCGATCTGATCTCAAGAACAAAAGTGCGGTTATTATACAATGTTGAAATTATTGACTGTTCAAGACTTGAGTGGGTCAAATGGAAGGGAAGAGGATAGGAACGCACCCTCCATACGTGAACCACACTTCCTCTACTTTAAAACGATCGAAGCTGTCTTGGGTCAAGTAGAATCGTACTTGTAGCACGGAAGGGTTTATATTCTTTCAAACTTCTTTTTCTTTCGTTTGTTTCTTACATGTGTATCGATTGTATCCTTTTTTATCACGACTTTGCGATTGGTAAGTTTCCCAAACCGATAGAGCTGTTGTAGGAAAACAAAATAGGCGTCATATTGGGTTGCGTTATTCTTGTTTGTGTTTGATAGGTGTACTGCTGATTTATCGTATTTATTATTATTGATTCCAGCATTTTTTTCCCCGCAGATGACACCAACAAAGAACGATGATGTATCGAGTCTTCTCTTGCTTTATTGTAAATGTTGTTTTAGTTGCGTAATGTACCAACCAATACATCAAATAAGTAGTTATCTTTTCGAAACTACTTTGCATTAGTGACTGACTGCATCTCTGATAGCCCAGGAACTAGAAACTTTTATTGCTCAAGTTCTATATCAACTATTATTATTATTATTTTAGTATTTGCTTTTGTTGTTTTTATCTGTTCTTTTGGAACATAAACTTTAATCTTCATTTGCTCTGGAGGAATCAGCAATGCATTAACTGAAAGGTTCTTCGTTCCATCAAGTGGGAAGTTTTAAAACAGTGTATCAAATCTCACTTTAGACTGCAGCCTTTTCTTTAAAATTTTATGCTCGGTTAGAATGTTGGGTTGAAAAAAGACGAGGGTCCACTTTTGGTTGAAGTCAAAATGGCTATGTTGGCTTTGAGGTCTATGTATATCATGAAGTCAGTAGAAATTTGCTAAAACAATGAAAGTTCAGAGATATTGCCATAAGGAAAGAGCAAAATAACTGCTGTTACCGTTGTTGGTCCGGTAATATCTCAGTATTTCTCATTCGGTAGGAACCTTAATCAAGTTATCGTTATCACGAGATAAGCACTGAATCTTCCAGTTGCGAGGCAGACGCGATATGCACATGTTACCTCGATAACTATTACTTTTGATTATTGTCACTTTATTTTTATTTATTTTAATTAATTAATATTTAACATGGCAAGATTGAGGCTGATAACCTTGTGTTCAATTGACCACGATAACGTTGTATTTCGATGCAAGACTACTGTAATATAGTAAAAAAGAAAATTCACATGACATCTCTAAATACTCGCTGCCACTGGTTAACACTGAAACAAAGTAAAAGACATATTATACATCTAAAACCATTCCAGTTACCATTGAATCTTATGGCGGTGGTTCGATTGTAAGAATGGAAACAAATACCCCGAGTAGGAAGGAACTTAGTTTCTTGAAATTTTGTGTAAATTCAATATTGGAGCTGAAAACTTTGTTTTATTTTTTATGCGATATGAACACTTAAAAGTGAGTTGACATCCTTGTTTTGAATTTGGTTGCGCTCTTTTAAAGCAGCTATATTTTAAACTGAATTTATGGTAAGCCTTTCATTACCATGTGGTGGTTGGAGTCATTTTAAGTCTAGGAATTACGCGAAAGGTTATCTACAGTCAAAATTGTAAAAGGTCCGGTTACATTGACTTTCTTCCTTATTGCTGTCATACCAGGCAACTGTACTTCATTTTTGACTTGCGGTCTTGATCGCTACTCTATTTTTTCCGAAACCAGTGAACAGTGCAAAGCTATTGGTGAGACAGCGTGGTGCCTTCAGTTGCTATGTAGGCCATAAATATGGATTTCTTATGAACATGGAACAACTCGTGTATGATTAATTTGAAGCTTCCCGATGTTGAGTGCATTATCAGCAATTTCTGAATTCACTAAAGCAAGGGAGGATCAATACAGAGTTTATAAGCATTCATATTGTTCATGATCGTGGGCTGGCTGGCTGGTGCTCCCAAGAAGATTAGTAGTAATGTTGTTCATTCGTGAATGTAGTTCTAGGAGACAGGAAGAGTAAGAAAACACATTCAGTGCTATTGCGGGGAGAAAATATTAGTCTACAAAAGTGACAAATAGGTATGTGACATGCAGTAAAGTAGGAGATCGAATTGTGCGTCATATTCAAGGTTAGGGAATAAAGTGACATGTCGACGAGAGAGAGAGGTTCTTTTGACGTTGGTGAACTCGCTATTTTAAGAGGTAGACAAATTGGTGTACGTAAATGCTCTCTTCCTTTCTTCTCCCAAGTTTAAAAAAGCAATAAAATATAGTTTATTTTTCTTATTGATCTTTCAATTTCTTGTTTGTTTGCCGAATATGTGGTGGAAAGCAGGTCGAAGTTATCGAATCAAACAAACATGTGGGACACTTAGCAGTGTAGAGGCTACTTTTATGCGTCAGTGCTTTTCGTTTCAAGACTTTTATAGCGTGAACGACAACATAACGTTTCTTAGAAATCATAAAAAATATATTTTATTTTAACCTGTAGAGTAGTAAACTTGCGTTGGATGTAGAAACAAACATTGCACCTTTGTACCGTAATAACGAAAAGTACGATGTCTGAGGCAAGTTTGATATTGCTATTTAGATATACGTCATCGATATTTGTAGTAATGATAGGTGTTCTTTCGTATTAGCGTACGATTTAGCGTCTTTAATTCTCCTTTTTCGTCTCTTTTTTATTGTTTCCAGTGTTGCTTGTCTCTCACTTATTATCTTCAACTCTTCTTTAGTTATATTTTTTTTCTCCAGCTCACTTTTTCCCATTCTTCTCCATGACTGGCCACATTTTGAGGCTTGCACTTTTCTTTTTACCCTTTTCCGTAGATTTGACATTTTTGCTCCATGTATCAGAATACAGGGTGCCCGAGAATAGTGTAATTTTAGCTTATTTAACCTGAAGCAAACTGTCCCAATCGAGTAGAGCTACTTTACGAGGTAGGTCTTCGCCAAAGCGATCTCTAAACGCAGTCATTATCTGTGTCATTGTTTGCCTTGTGTGTGTGTGTTCGTTCGTGCACTCACACATGCACTAACCGTTTCTCAACTGTGTAATCACGACCACTTACATGAGCCATGACTGCACAACTGAAATGCTCCTCGTGGCCTTGAACGCAGCTAAAATTACACTGACATTGTTCTCTGATACTCAAACCTAGGGGTACGGGGATTCTCGGACACCCTATCTCATTTAATTAGTCATGCTCTTGATTTGTCTGCTGACAGAAAAAAAAAAAAAATGAATGCCTCTTTCGCCATTGATTTTATCGCGCGTATTATTTCATTTTTACATGCCCAAGTATAAATCTGTAGGCCTATTTCTTAGATACTTAAAACTTATACCTGTTCGGTTTTGTCATTTCCAATTTTTATATTTATAATTCATAGTTTATTTTTAAATAGCGGTTAGAAGTTCAAGAGCATCGGCGCCCTGAATTTGATGTAGGATTGTTCAGAATTGATTTGACTCTATGCCTATATTCAGTCAAAGGGGGGATTTGACTCCACCTCCGAAAGCTGAATTTCTTCACTCAAACATTGCCTAAAATAGGTGTGTGTGTGTGTGCAGATAAATTCCGCGTTGAAATTGTTCCTGCGTCTCTGTTAGCGTAATTTCTCAACCCATAGGAACGGAATATGTGTATTTAGACAAGCCTGTTTTTTCTTGCCTAAGAATGGAATTCCAGGCAATAGAATCTATCTAATCAAATCAAATGTGCTTTATTACAGCGGGCGAGGTTCAGCCAGATAAACCATGTCAATTGTATAAAAACTAATAAAATTAAGAAAGTGAAAGAGTGGTGGGAAGGGAACTGGAGAGTGATGAGATGCAGATCCGCGGTGAGCGAGAGAACGTTATGTGTAAATATAATAATCCCTTCGTGGTGAAACTTGCTGCGCTGGTGGAGAAAACTTTCTCGTGTGCTTATAGCTTTTAATTGTTTATTGTGAGCGTTACATCCGTTGGCTTCAGGTTACAGGAAGTCTCCGTCCATAGACTTGACTTTGTCCATGAGAGTAGGAAATTCATAGTAACGGGTACATTAGCTACTATATGCCTTGATTCTAGAACATCTCGACATCCCTGTATTGCAGCTAAAGGGCAAGCAAGACTCATCTTCCTAGTGCCGATCCCTAACAGCATCCTTCGCCATTAACCATGGGAAAGCTCAAGATCTGCCCAAATATCGTCCAAAATTTCAGGAACGAAAAGTTATCAAAATAAGGAAAAACCGGGTCTTTGTAATTTCTAGATTTCCGTTTAGTTTCGGAACTACAGACATCAGAAATCTTGGGTTAATGAACTTGCGCGTTTATAAGTGAAGATGTAAAGTATGAAAAAGAAATACAGGCGAGGAATAACCATGGCGAAGGAGGCGTTCACTAAGACGTGTAGTGAACGAAAGAGACGAAGTCTGTTTTTCGACTTGCAAGAACTTGCGTATAAATTTCACATTAATAGATTTGTATGAGATTTAGTATTCTAAATCCACTCCGCAAATTCCACTTCTAAATATTTTGGTTAAAGTTGATTTTTTTCGAGTACGAAGGAAGCTTTTCTGGCTTTGTTTACTGATCCGTAGATTTCAATAAAAAGAAATGAAAGAACACCTTACAAATAAATATATGTACAACGCACGACTGTTTGTGGCGGAGATAGCACGTGTCACAAGATTAGGGAAAATATTACGTAAAAGTGGGAGAATTGAGGAAAAATATCCATAGTTAGCATGGCTCATTACTGCGTCGTGTCGTGTGTCACTTACACAACGTTTGAATCCAGAATATCATGTCTCAAGGCTATGAAAACGTTGTTGCGTGACCATGATTGTTGTTTGTGTTTTGATTGATGTTTTATGCTTAAAAATAGACAAATTACTTGGTTTACAATTTTTAGTTTTTGAATTAGGTATAACTTTTTGATTTCTGACAAAAAATTATAAACTTGAATGGAGAAAGAAGAATATACGAGAATTTTATTGAAAGAACCCCACATTTACATGATTGGGAACATTGGCATAGGAGCCATGTTTTATACAACTTGAACCGGCAGTTGGAAAAATGAAAAAGCTCTGATTTTGCGTGGTTGAAGAGGGATACAACGCCAGTTCGAAGCAAAAAATTGTTTTATACTGTACACGATTTCTTTCTTGCCTCGTGACCCGGTGAATGATTGAGAGGCTTTTGGCACTAAAGATCAACTTCGGCCTTTTTGGCCTTTATTTTCTTCTTCCAACGACCGATTCACTTGTTATTGGGAATTGTAAACCAGAAGATGTTTCAGCATAGAGTTCCTGATTCATTGGGAAGACTTTACTTTTCCATCTTCAATTGATTAATTATTCATGGGAGAAAGGATAATTATTAAAATGATGTAACCAATTCGCATTACAAAAACTATAGTATATGGAATTTTTAAACAACCACGCGGAAAATCTTTTACGCATCTTGTGTGAAAGCTAGTTAATTTAGTTTTTTTTCTTTTGCGCACACACACACACACACACACACACACACGTACGTTATATATACTTTTCTTATGCGAGTCTAGTGAATATTTTGTTTCAGTTTTAGCTGTCAGACGTGTTGTACGCAGATAACAGAAGAATGACAATTACTTACATATTTCCTGGCTTGGCAGACTATTTCTTGCCTAATTACGCTGTGTGGCAATTGCTATTGAACAGCGACAATTTTATTTTTTTTTTTTAACTGTTTGCTGTTTCCATCAACAAGGTTTAATTAGTCGTTTTGTTTGAAATAGTGCGAATAATTTGTAGTATTTTGATTTTTTAAAAAATATTTTTTGGGTGTAATTATGGTTAGATACGTTTCCAGAAAGAACAGCATTATATGAATAGAGGGGCCAAGATATTTTATTTACATTTATGAGAGAGAGGGTGTTCCTTAATGTGAAGAGCAGATGTTTTTCCTGTAGCGATTGTCAAGCAGTGTAGCAGCAAATATTCTTATATTTATGTATGAATTCTCCCCCGTGTAGAATTAAACCCCGAATCAGACTGTTACTACATAATTTTCATTTTGAGTAATATTTTTCTTTTCTGGTTTAGAAATGAGATTTTAGGAGTACAAGCTCCCGTAACTCAGTTGGTTGGCTTTGTATTCGGAAGGTCGTAGGTTCGAGCTCACCGACTGCAAATCATGACTGGTTTTTTCTTTGGTTGCACCAGGCGAGTGCGGAGATTGTACTTTAGGTAATACCAGGGTCGATTCATTCGCTTGTTGATGCTGTTACTATTATTATCGAGTGATGGGTAAGCTGTTTTAAAATTAAATTATTCGTTATAATTCCGCGGTGAGCGTATTAATTGGAATTTTGCGAGGCAGTGAAAATAACCTTAATTTCTGAGTAGTAGTTGTATCTTTGCAATATGTTAATAACCAGTGGAACAAACCAGTCCACATGGCCTATCGTTGAAGATCTTGATTACGGATCAGCACTGTGGAGATGGCACTGGTTCAGAGTTTAAATACATGCTCACACCGTTCTTCGTGTTTCCTCACTCAGCTTACGAGGAACCTCTCTCCTGGGAAAATGTGCGTGCCGAGAGATGTCATCCTTCAGATTGAGAGGTATTAGTACAACGCAGAAATGTAAATGAAATTCCACGTTGGATGCCCGATCAAAGTAGTTAGTACGATCTGCATATGTACATGAAGGGTAAGGGGAATTCGTGTTGTTTCCCTAATGTAACATATTTTTTTTCTCTCCGAGTTATAGGTTTTGTTCAAAAGACGTCTTCAGGTTGGGCTTTTCGTGTTAAGATCGTTGTACGAGCCAAAATTTATTATAGCCAAATAGAACTTTCAGAAGCTAAAATGAATAGAATTAAGCTACATCCTTGACTAGCCTTGCAGTTTGAAATGACTTTTTAGCCTCTCCTCATGTAGTGTTTCTGAGAGTTGTGAACAGTTATTTTGTTTTAACTGAGCAGCAGTTTCTATCATGGAAATTTCGAGTTCCATCAAGAAAATTAGTCATTGTTACCTTGCGTGTGAGCACACGGGATCTGATACGCACCTTGCCCTTCACGAAGTACACATACGTGTTGTGTAAATAAGTATTAACATACTTTTGAAGTACGCAATATCGTAACTAATGTTATACGTAAATACGTTTCCATGCGTGACGAAGTAGCAATGAAAGCGTCAAGGGAATGACTAGATTGCAACTGCATGAAACAAGGTTTTCTTCCTAGTTTTTATTACATTTAGCATACAATTGACCTTGATTTCATCTTTTTGTCGTGATATGGGGTAGTAGGGAGAGTGATGGTTCAGTTTGTTGATCTGATAGAACGCAAGGTTAATTCATGATGGAATAAGGTTATTTTGAATATTGAAACAGGAAAGCAATTCTGAAAACTTTGATTAGCATCTGCTGAAAGTATAACTGCTGTCCGAACATTCGCTCGTGTTTAGATCAAAGTTGTTCAGCTACTTTAAGGCTCAATCCAAGTGGGTTTTCCCGCCTTTTTCGTTTTACGTCAATTATTCAAATTTCAGTGGAAGAAAACAAATTAACTTTCACAGACCAAAGTTCGATTCGTCATTCAATATTATGTACAATTAGTTTTAATTAAATGCTTAGTAGTAGTAACTGCAGATTGTGTGCAGACACTTCAGGGACATTATTCTGTCCCAAAAGTGTCTGCACACAATCCTGAGTTTACTATTAATATTTTATTGCACTTATTCCTGAAGGACGAATCGAACTTTGGTCTGTAAAAGTTAATTTCTGTTTTCCTCTACTGAAATTTGAATAATAGACGTAAAACGAAAATGGCGGGAAAACGCGCTTGGATTGAGCCTTAAAGCTAATAAGCCTTTTATGACGTGAGTTAATTATGTTTTAAGAAAATATTTTTTCTTTGTTAGATGTTATATTGAAGAATTTTTACATCATTGTATAACTTCATATAAACACAAGAACAAATGCAAATATATAAATACATTCGACTCACAGACTACTATTTTAAAAAAACATCTGGACCACTTTATTTTTCTTTCTTAAGGGGGAGGGGGGAGAGAATTGCTGATAATGTCTTCGAAGAATTTATCGCTTCTATACAAATCCACAGGGGGCCTTTGTGGCTAAATTATATAGCGCTCACCTCTGTGGCTAGGGGTCATCGGCTCGATTCCTGCTCGTGCCATTTGGGCTTTGTGGTGGGTTTTCTCTTGGTACTTCCGTTTCCTCTCCCTTTCTTCATTCTATCAATTCATCCAATCATCATCAATCTAGCCTGAGCCAAAGTTGCCTTAGATCCTTACGAATTGAATTCAGGTTCAGTTCAGTTCCACAAATCCAGATATTTTCCGTATCATTATTAAAGGACTTGTATATCGTTATGATCCTTTACGGGTGTAGACTCCTGTTGTTGGTCCTTTTTATAATGTGTTCTTCTTCTTCCCCTGGAGGTGTGTCTTATTATTTCTTTGTTCATACTAGGGTTTACTGTCGTTTGTGTTGATATAAACACCTACGCTTACCTACTGACACAATTACTATCTCATTACGATATGTTTGTCAGAAATGCGTTGAAGCTGTGGGTATTTATTTGATTCCACTAAAACCTCGCTTATCCGGACTCGATGGGACAGGAACCGTTTCGGATAAACGAAATTCCGGATAAATCAGATTAACAATTGTTTCATGTTATAAGTGCGTGCAAATAAAGAAATACAATAACGAAATGGTTTATTTTACAAAAGACAAAATTAGATGTACCAAACGTACAAAGTTTCCTTCTCAGTTTCTGCCGTAGGTCGAGAATATGCGGAACGCTACATATCCCGCGGCGCGTGCGCATCGCACAAGGGGCATGAGAGAATATGTTATATTAATTAAAGTATTACACTCTAAATTAGTCTTTCATTAAAATATCTAGAATAATTATACAGGAAATAAATATTAGAAGTTAATTCAGTTGTAAAGAAGAAACTTTTTCTTTTTCTAAGTTGTTCCAGATAAACGAGGCTCTAGTGTAGTTCGAAAATTTATTTCAGGAGCGGCTATTTCGTATGCAAAAAACAACCAGAGAAAACAAATGAGCGAAAATGAGGCTCTGAGATTTTTATTTGATGGGTCTCTTTTATATGTTTCAGGTAAGTCTCTTCCAGTAGTTTCTTCCCTGTAGTTTATACACAAGGAACACTGGTCCTTTTTAGGTTTGTGGAATGAGAGATTCATTCTCTTGAAAATATTCCTATATGTTCTGGCGCATGCTTTATCATTCTGATCT
>JAGDQP010040294.1:0-17355 GCA_022664845.1 Lepisma saccharinum | reverse complement strand
AATACATCATTTGTGGATTCTGCTATAGATTCTTTTCAAACAAAGGAAAAACAATTTTGAGATATAAAAAGATTCTGTGCTTAATTAGACTACTTGATTCTGCAATTAATTCGAGAAAATGCACATAAAATATAAATATTTTTAACATTTAACCCTGGAAATTTGAATGTATAATGTTGCAACCTAGAAAGCATGTTAATATAGATTATTACTATTATTATTCTTATTATTACATAAAATGCATAAAGAAATATAAACACCTATAAACTGATTACTGAACAAAAGTTTGGTTGTTTAGTGATTACTACAGTCAACAACTCTTCGTTGCTTGGCAACATGAATCAACAGAAATACGATCAACGTGTTAGTATCTCACCATCACTGTCATTGATGTTTCCCCAGTAGCACACAGTACTGAAACGTAATTTTTAACGTTGCAGATGTACGGAAATGTCCATCTGTTCAACTGTTTATTCGACGTTGAATAATAGTTGAGAAGAAACAAATTGAAATCAAAAAGCGGACGATGAAGAAACGCGTTAAGTTGGCCAAAACGGAACATGGTTGCTGTTTATTGGTATACATATTTAGCTGCATTTTATCCGATGCTTTCGTCATGATATACAGTATTAATTTTACAAGAGTACATTATCCAACCGTCTGTTGTGGGATTCGAAGCTAGAACTTTCCGCACTCGTCGTTGGTAGCTCGACACGTTATTCCCTCATCCACGAAGTTGCGATGATTGTCACTACTCTTTTACGGTATCTGTAGTAAAAGGCAGTCTTGAAAGAAGTCGCCACAAATCCAGACGTCTCGTTTCACCATCATGTAAGAATAAGAATAAAGAATACTTTCCTTCTTTCTTTGTTATTTCCTTCCTTAACACTTTGACCATCGCTGCACTATTAAATTTGTATTTCTCAAGAAGTGTAATATGTCGCCTTAGAAAAACGCATATAAAGCGAAATCTATGCCATAGTTGAAAAGGAAAGTTGAAAACGCCTCACATTAACGTCTTATTAACGAAATTTAATGTTCGTTGAAATATAGTTGAATTCAATCTGTTTTTAACATGCAAATGAGAACATGAGAAACATAGTTAATTTTATCCTATTCGCTTTTAAGCACATTTTTTATGCAATTAACTTGGAAAGATAATTTAGGGGCAATATAATAGTTACAAACACGTCACATTAACATCCTATTAATGAAATCAAATTTTCGTTGGAATATAGATTGAAATTCAACGTGTTTTCAACATGGAAAAGAGGACACAAAATAATAGTTAATGGCATTCAATTAGCTTTTAATTGCAAATTTTATTCCATTAAATGAGAAAGAAGCCCATGAAACGAAATCTATACCATAGTTGAAAATAACAGTTGAATCCACGTTGAACTAACAACTTATCAACGTGGAACGTGGAAATATAGGGTCTTTGTTGAAATATGATTTAAAATTAAAGGTAATTTTTTCAACTGATAACGGTTCATCAACGAAATAAACACACAAAATTCAACGTTCAAAACACGTTTATGTGCTACTGGAGTTAGTACGTATATCATCATCGTTTTTCTGAACGTCTTCCTGTTCAAATTTCCAGTGACTGTGCCTCACTTAAAAGAAATCTTCCTTTATATCGTATACCAAACCATCGACTATGGTTCTCAGGTTCAGGTAAATCCACATTGTCTCGCATTTGCTTCTCTACCTTATTTCAAGATTTCACGTTTCTTCTATCCTCCCTTATCAAAAATCAATTTCCCGTCCAGTGGTAAAAACTAAACGTTTTCTTTATACTTTCTTCTTCATTTTACAAGAACAGTTTCTCTATCAAGCCAAATATTTATTCTGTACGATATTCACTGACCTGACCACCGAACCGTGGATATAATGTATAGTTAGGAACCTCAATTACGACATTACAACACTAAGACTCAAAGAGTACTGTAGTATGGTGCCGTGCTATATAACCCAGTGCGGTAAACTTAAAAGAATTCCTGTATTTCAAACTTACAATTTAATTGCGAAACACGGAAATACACAAAATGCAACGTACATTGTAATATAAAACTGTCATGGCACTATCAAAGGAAGAATTTTTGCACACGTACGTAAGATACACTACACCCAGTATTTGATCCACCTACATTGCACCTTCCTGATTCAGAACAACAACAAAATTCAGTTGCACTATGCGTGAATTCAATTCTTCTCCGTTGTATATTACACTGATCAACATTTAACGTTTCAGACAATATGATGTTCGTTTTCAAAACTTTTACGTAAAAGAGGGATACTATGTATTGAAACTAACACTGTGTATGTTGTTGTGTAGATCATGATTTCTTGGTTATTTATGTTGAGTTAAAATTTCTAAAAGAGAAACCGTATTTTATTGAAGTTTCCTATGACTGTGGTAATACCAGTAATTTTGCACAATTTAAAGGTGGATAAATGTTATTTTAAAAACGAACCATGTTTCTGTGAAGAGCATAACAATCTATCGAATGACACAATAGCCTTTTCACATTCTTTGCTTCTGGCAACACTGTTTCGAAAAATTAGTTGCCACACACAGCTTTCCTCTCTTCTTTTCTTTCTTTCTTTTGACATTCTTCTACGAAAAAATTTCGCAAAACGAGACACAGTGTTGTTCGAAATGTTAAGTGTCTTGGAATACATTCGAATCTCACAAGTGATTACGCCAACAACACTTGGATATGAGCATAACGAAACGATGGATCAGGAGTAAGGAAATGACATTGTTGATAATCCTTAAAGTGGTCAACTGACAACAGAGAACCATTGCATCACAGTAGGTGAATTAAGAAATTGTATTAAGTATGAGGAAAACAGCAGTGACATTCATAGAAGAACTGTGAACGTGGGATCCCAATAATGCTGACAAAGAGTCAGTAAGAAGCTTGGGAAAGTCTTTTCTTACACTTCTCTAGCGCTATCAAACAATACGAAAGAAATAGTCGCGAATAGTCAGAGGTGAGGAAACTTGGAAACATTGCAAAACGTCAGTCGGTAGAATGGCACCATCGGAATTCATTGTGCAAAACCAACTTAGAAAGATAGTACTTTTGTCGATGTCATTATGACAACGTTTTCACACACACAAAAAAAAAAGAGCCTTGCTTATGGAACACTATCGATTCCGATACATACTGGTATATGCAAAACTGTAGAAACTGAAAACTTGAATCCAACATCGTGAAATCATAAATGAAGTTTCCCTTCGATATGACAACGCAAGGCCCAATCAGCCGACTGAAATACTGGGATGGACTCTTTTCGCTTACCCTCTCCACACCTCGAACCTGACACTTTCTGGCACTCGACCTTTTTTAGCTCGTTGAAGGATGAACTCTCTGAAAGTAATTTTTCAGACGTTGGCGCGCTTCAAAAAAATGTGGTCCTGAGTCAAAGCAAAGAATTTTATGCTACTGGATGTTCATGTCTGATTCAAAGATGGTAAAAGAGCGCAAACAATGATGGCGACTTTGTTGAAAAAATTACTGGGTATTTATTGAAGATTGGTTATTAACAGTTGTTATAACTAAAGTTTCTGAGGAAAAAAAAAATTCGAGACACTACTTTCGTACCACTTCTCATATTTATTTCGCAACACAACTGTAATACGAGAAACTGCTATTAACTTTAAAAAATAGAGTTAAAGAAAGAAAAAGATAATACTTACCTAGATTTACTTAGAATAAGAGCCATATTTTCTACATCAGACATGTTGACCCGTGTTTTTCTATTAATCACATTTCCTCTAAGCTCCTCCACTGTGCTTTCAAGCTCACTATGGAGAAATAAAGGAAAAAAGAAAAGTGTACAAGAATTCCAATCTAACCTGTTAACAATGACATTTAAGAAGCACAACAAAAGCCAAGATAGATTTCGTACACTTACCACACAAATTATTTTAAAAAGAAGTAAAAAGTGCAAATTCGAGTGTCCTCCTTCTTAATCTTCAATTACTTCCAAGCAGTTCTTTTCATTGCTTACTTACTCAATGGCTTACGGAACTCGCAAGTTCATCGCCGCAGTAACAAACGTTCTCCATAGGATTCTAAGATACAATACAACGTGATGACTATTTATTTAACACATGCTAACCATAAGATTCCCTTCCTGTACCTGTTTCTTTCAAATATACGTTATGGTATTTTATCTACTGAAAACAAGTGACGATCTGATTCTAGTGTTCAGTAATTGGAGTAAATATAGTATAAATTTGAAACTACATAACATTCTATTCTGAATACACTGTTTAGCTTTATATATAAGAATAAAATTCACTCTCTCGGATACTGTATATTACAATTTTAGCACAAACTTCACAAATACTGTTGTATATAATGAGCACATTCTCTTAATAGGCGATATACCTAATGCTTTGGATCTTCGAGCCGAAAGGTGGATGGGTAAGTTATGTGGTCGAATTACTCTATACGAAACATGCAGCCATGTTTCAGATAAGTTTTCCAGGTGCACATTATTATGTACCGTAATGGTTCAGAAGGCTCAAATACTTTACAAACTAAGAATATATCCCTGTTTCTTTATACGTTAAAAAGCGATCAAATTTACGTTATTTCATTTTATTGATGGTTACTTTGTTTGTTAAGATAACACATTATTGCAGCTTATTTTATTTTTGATTGAACATATGTCGTATGCAGGAATGTTAAGAGTACTAATATTAGAAAAGCCGCTTCCTAGCCTAATCGCAAAATCCCGATTTCTAAAAGCTTCACAACATGTAGGACTGATATGGATGTCGAATGAGAAGTCTGATTTTAAAGTCATTCCAAGAACAGTAATAGGATCTCGAATTTCAAACAGTTTGTTTTTCTCGTATAACACATTACATTATATTAACAGCTTATTTGTTTTGCACTAAACAGAGACTGCATTGATATCATTTTGGAAATAAATAACGTCCAATTTAGGAGGAAATGTTGTGACAGTCGCTTAAGGAAGGTTGTTATTGTAACAGTCAAGTCATTTGTGAATAATAAAAACAAAAGAGGTCGAAGAATCGATTCGTGTACGACACCCGAATTCACAATATATTTCCGTAATATACACGATATTTACAATGGCACTCATAGGCACTGCTATACAGTACACTGACGTGGGTTCTGTGATAACTTGAAAGTCACACGTCTAGTGGGAATAATATCATGATTAATTACATCAAATCCTTCGAAAATCAGGTATAAATTACACGTCTACGTGAGTTTTTCTTACCAATTTGTGTAGCTAAGAAATGTTTAAATTAAACAAAATTATTTATAGTTTATTCCTTTCGTTTGAAGCTGTATTGAAAGGGAGAAACAATGGATTTAACAAGAACTTTTGTTCACGAATAAATATTGAGAGCTTTGGCTGGTGCAGATATTATTACTATTGCACGATACTTTTTTTTTTTACATCATTATTCCATACATGTGAACGGAATAGATATTGGGAAGTTTCCATTTCCTAGGAATTACAGCAGGTGATTTATTCAAAATTTACGTGTCGCAATAGTTCAGTATTTCAAAACAGATCTTGATAATTTATCATGGTTCTTCGTTAGATCCGCAAGAAGGTCAGTGATTTCGCTTTAGATTTCAATGTTTATTCAGTTTAACAAATTCTAAAGACAACTGCCACTATAGTCTGGCCGAAATGATTTGATAGCGGAGTGCCATTTATTTACATTGCTTCCAGCGATCACGTCATTACGGTTTGACTATACTTGGACATTTTCCCTGAATGCATTATTGCAATAACTGTTTCATCGCTTAATATCTGTCTGTGCTTCCCTTACAGTTTGTGGCTGGCGATGCTCCTCTGTCGTGATGAAAAATATTGATACAGAATGGTATTATTAATTCATATAGCAGTGTCTTAACACCGTGAAATATAAAAACACAGTTTCAATTTTTCAAATACAGCTTACTTGATTGGCCACTAATGTTCGATCAATAAATGTACAAATTAAATTTTTAAGTATGACTCATTAATTGACCGTACTCTTCCGAGTATGATCCTCTTGCTTCAAGAATATGAAAGAAATTTCTCCGAACCTAGATTCTATTCGTGTGAACAATAAAACACTAAATCGTATTCTTAATTTGTTACGGACTGTCGTACCGACCTTTCGGATTGCTCAAGTTCAGATCCATCTAGCGGACACGGCTGGGACCGATTACTAACTTCACAAACTTGCTTCATGTTCCATTTCATTTATGAGTAAAGTGGATTTTATGTAATTTTCGTGGTGTTGTGGTGAAGCCAAGTACAAAACAAGTGACTTGAAAGAATTGTTTTAAAGTCAATATAGGTACTTATCGAAGTGATGTGATATTGCCTTCAGGCGAAATGCAACATCACGCCGGTAAGTACTTATATTATTAATTAAACACAGTCTTCCACGCAATATGACTTTAGTTAGGTTGTTTTAAAGTCTCTAAAACTATAACAAGAATTGATTAAATCGCGAGTGCAGCCTTCACAAAATATGCAATAAAGTGTTGTTGCACTTTTACAGGTACGAACAGTTTTTTCCAAAGTGCAAGGCTATAAATTAAGACTGTCTGAGAAGTGTCGCACTGGACTCGCACTTCTAAATCTTGAACGGGTATGAAATGATTGCTGTTGCAAAATCGTTACTATCACACTGATACTGGCTGGATGAGCCTAACAATGCTAAGAATACTCTAAGGAAATTATCGTTGACGCACTGAGGGAAAGGGATAGAATATTTGCTCACGCTTCTACTAACTGTTCATCAATCCAACTTATATAACCATGTCCTAACAGAAACAAGTAATATCACAAAGCAAAAATATTATGCTTCGAAACGAAGGTGGCAATAACAATAAAATACAATATATGAAAATAATTTGTGTGGTAAAGTGTATACCTCTTTACTAAATTCGTAACTTACCTGAACTAATAGCAACTTCCATTTTGAACTCTAAAGCATGCTTGCGAAACTAATTCAGCGTGGTGCGTTTTAAAAGAAATAAAGTGTGTGAGGTTATCAAATGAAAGCTGGATAAGCGGTATATTTCCTGCACAACCAGTAGTACAATTATTTTTATCTTGAACATAGGCATACAGCATACCCTGTACATAACAACTATACGTACTTCAAGTTAAGTTATGTATTCGCTGCTAAACATGTCTTTAAGTGCATGAACGGTTTATGTACAGATGCGCTCTCCATTTTTTTTTTTTTTTTTACCGATATACAACATAAAAATCGTACTTCGTATTTAAGTTATCACTTTTGACGTGAATAAAATGGTTGACTACGAAAATCACTCGTAGTATAAACCGAACTCGAGCACTTCTTTGTTTACACGTGCTTTTCAGGAACAGGAATACCAGTAAATGTAGAAGTGAAAATGAAAAAATTCTCTGCCTACCATAATTTTTAAGCTCCTGACTAAAGGAAGGACTCACACGTAAAAACCGATAACCCACAATGACAAACTTAATATCTAACACCTTGTAGCACTTCCGTTAGCCCGGAGAAGGGTAGTTAGTACCTCGACTTGTGATCAATTCCACAAGTCACAAATAGACGAAAGACCTCGACAGAGACGCTGACCTATACCGTTTGCAGAACCGCTTACAGCTCTCTGGTATTTATAGGTGCAGGGGCTTCGATATGAATGGACCTCACTACCACGTCCCATAAGTGCTCAATTGGGTTCATGTCGGACGAACGTGGTGGCCACATCATTCGTCGGAACTGTCCAAAATGATCCTTGAACCAATTCTGGACAAGTTGGGTCCGATGACACGGTATCTTATCCTGCGGGAGCATCCCATCATTATTGAGGTATATGAAATGCATGAAGGGCTGAAAATTATCACTAACCAGTACAACGAAGCGGTCACCGGCCAATGATGAGTTAAGATGGACTAGTGGACGCAACTCATGCCATGTGAACACGTCCTACACCAGTAATGAACCGCCATAGGCGTACATTGGCAACTAGAGTTCAAGCCTCACATGAGGTTTGCCCTCACCTAGCCCAAATGACCACCAGCCCAAAACAACTAGCACCGTGACGTCACCGGAACAGGTATTTTAACAGTCGTCCAGGGTTCAGTAACTGTGTTTACGAGTCCATGTGAGGCGATATATCTTGTTCCAGACAGCAAGATCTTATTGGACCAATGAAAATCTAATTGCGTGTTTTGACGTAAAATGGTTCGGCCTACATACTAGCTGGGCGTTAGCTTTAACGTTGGCTCTAAAAGCGATATCCAACGATCGGATGTAACCAAAACAGCTATTGGGTTTATGGTGGCTTTACGATGTATCAACCAGGCATACTTGTACCAACTTTTACCAAAAGTATGCCCGGTATGTTACCAACCGGGCATACTTTTTTTTTTTATCTTACGTTGACCTTTTGTTAGTTTTCTTCATATTGGGCCAACTATTGGCTAATTTGATGCTTTTGTGGTTGGACATTGGTTGAAAATCCAACCCACCATAAAACAAAGTTGCCGAGATAATACCGTACATAAGCCCAACGAAGCATGTTACTTGGGGTGTGGTGTTAACAGAGACATTTTAGTGGGTTTTGCTGGCTTAACACCAAAAAAAAAAAAAAAAAAAACACTGCGCTGATCTGCTGGATATGCACCTAGTACATCCTAAATTGAATGTTTATGTGAGCTGAACCGATTTTACTTGTCTGTTACTGTGAACAATGCTACCCAAATGCGGCTGGTTATGATTATTAAGCACCCGTGGTCGCCAACTCCGCTGTCTGCACTGCGTGGTAATGTCTGTCATTAGGTATTCCTGTTACATACGTGACACCATAGGTACTTTGATGCTTAATATCCGCACTACTTCGAAAATGGAATGCTTCATCCATCTCGCACACACCATGCTCTGTTCAAACACCGATAATTTACTTCGTGCCATGGATAACATGACCCGTGATCAACCTGACTCACGAGATAGCATCTTAAAACTGATTAAGGTCTTAGCTTCGCCCAAGCCGTCACGTGTTGCTGGCACCACTTAATAATTTACACACCGTTATCCCATGACTTTTTGCATTTGACTGTATATGCCGCCTAGTCGTAAGAATTAATTCAAAGAAATGAGTCACGTCACTCACTTTTTCATATGTTTGAATTTGAATGGGTTTAGACATTCTTCGTTATCTTCTTCTGTCTTAAGTATTATCTTCGTTTTTGTGAACACAAAAGTAACAGCAAAAGACCGTTATTCATTTGTGTGTGAAAGTTCGTTTCGTAACTTCTGAAAAGTTAAGTACCTTAATTTGCTTCCTTATTTTGATATTTGTAGCCTTCAGATAGCAGTACGAAGTGATAAATGGAAGAAAATGTACGTATCATTCCTTGGTTTGTCACGTCTAAAAAATCCATTCTCAGACAACGAAATGGAATCACCCACCCGCTGCATTGGAGTTTCTCAATGTTAAAGGATGTATATCTTTAAGTCTCTGCAACCTAATGTACGCTATATGAACAAATGTCTGATGCAAGTACGTTCTTAGTGTGATGCCAAAGTTTTGTCGAAGTTCTTGGTCATCTAATGTATGAATAAATGTCTAACGCAAGTACAATCTTACATAGTGTGATGCCAAAGTTCAAATTGAAGTATACAGGAGGTACGTTCACCCGGAACATTAACCAAAGATATTGAAATGAATTGAATTTATTTGTCCTTCAGGTATAAACAGAAAATACGTCGAGTGTTACAGAAATTCCAAGTAGCAGACAGATTCTCGGAACAAGAATAGCGTCGTGCCTGTTTACAGTTATAGCTGCTTCAGTTGAGGATCTAAAGAACATTACAACTGATCCACAACAAACTGTCACAACCCTCCACCATTAAGCCAAACGCACTGCAGTAACGCACTGGTGTTTGTAGGTTAGGTCAGGCTAAGTAGTTACTGGATACAGAAACCTGGATTAAAGTATTCTTTCATTTTATGGCAGTGAGCATATCTACTCACCTACCGGGAAGCTCTTAATGCTGTAATATAATGTTATGCTTGTATTGTACCCCTGAGAAAAACATTAATAATCAGATTAGGACCTCTTACGTGTACAGTAATTATCGAATCTGACTATGGTATTGTGTGAAATAAATACTGTGTACTGCTTTAATTTTTTTTAGTACATCCCTCCACCATGTCACCAAGGAAATTTACTACAATGCCTGTAAAAAATATAGTGAACTTTTCGATAAAATAATAATCTGAGCGCACACAAAAGCAACAGAATGGCTTAAAACTTCTATATAACAAGATGGTGTCTTTTATTGCTCTGTACTACAGTATGTATATTCAATTTTCCAAATAATCTGTTCCTCGCAATTTTTATAAAGATACCACATGTAATAAGAACACAGAAACTTATAACTAAACACTGGCGTATCGGAGATTTTAGCACTGTGTGCTGCATAAATATGCCACATCCAGATTTCATTTGATGTGCCTCATTCAAGTCACACAAATTTATTTATTCCATGCATTTTCAAATTCCTATGTAAGAACATAATTTCATCCGTTTATACTCAAACATGCCATTTTTCAATCTTTCATTGAATGTACAGCTTTTATATACATATATATAAATGTATTACTTAAGTCGTCCTGTTACTTAAGTTAATTCAAATTACGTTTTAGTATGTGAACGTATGATGTTGTGCATGTATGCCGTATGTGCACGCTATAAGGGATTCAAATAAATTTTGATTAAAAAATAAAAACAATAAAAGCAAGCACCATTCATGCATACTAAGAAAAAGGGTACCAAAATAATAGGAAAGGACAAGCATTTTTTTTAAAACTAAAAACTACAACAAAAAATATATATTTGTAAGCTGCGTTAAAATCGAACAGAAATTGTATTATTTTATGCTCCACTTAAAAAATATTGCCAAAATTTAGAGCTTTTTAGTTTAAAGTTTTGCGGTATCAAAATTTTATTACCACTAATTGTTTGCGTCACATTAAAGCAAATGAAATATTTTTTTTTCTTTTTTTTCTTTGACAAAACATTAAAAAAAAAGTATTAGTACGCAAACATTTCAGATATTAAGTTAAATTTTGAAAAAAAAATTGTCCTTTTTTTTTTCTTTTAAACTATTAACTTGATCATTAATTACAAATAGTCATATCATCATCTTACGTGAGGTCTTTTTCTAGTCGAATCATCTCCTGCTTGTAAAGTTCTTCCTCTCGATTCACTCGAACTTTTTCAGTGTCACCTTGCTGCAGCCATGAGTCCCCGCCTGTTAGAAGCATTGCTCTGTCAAAAATAGTAACGTCCCTCACATTAGACGTGCAAATTAAAAATAAATCACAAACGTTTATATGGTGGAAAAGAATGTTTATATAAAGATTTTTTTTTTGTTTTAAAATTACGTTAATATAAATATATCTGTATAATAAAAATAAAATTATAACAGAAGAACAAAACCTGAAAAGAACTGTGATTTTTTTTAGTAAAATATATATTTTTTTTCTTTACAAACTAAACTACTATTTTCTGATACTTAAAACCAAAATTTATTAAATAAAGTACATACATACTGAACCATCAAAAGAGAACTTCTAATTTGTTTCTATTTTATAACTTTCAAGAATGACAAAAATGTCACTTATTAATTGCATAATTTATTTATTAATGCATGCAGAGGTATAATCCAATAATTCACAGAATCACTTTTTCTATAAAATTAATTACATTTATAGTTTTTAATACTTCTTTTTTTTTCTTTGTAATAGTCAACAGTATATGCAGTGTACACGACTACTGAAGGAAAATTTGGTTGAGCCAATGAACATTTGGCATCATTAAACACAATCCCTCGTCACCTACAGCAAAATGAAACTACAAAGCCAATTCTGATTATTGCATTTAAGAGGGAGGGGGGATGAGTAAACGGATGAGGAATTAGTGAAGAAAAAATATATATATTAAAATACACATTTAAAATCAAAGTAGCAAACTGTTTTTCATAAGACAAAAAAATTTGAAAAGGAAACACATAGTTAGGTATTACGTAAATAATAAAACTTTTAGGAACATTACAAAATTAAAAAAAAAAAAAAAATAGTTTCACACAAAGCTACGAAAAAACGGGATAAATTCAAATAGCATTAACCAAATATTGAAAAAAAAATTGCAGTAAAACAAAAAAAAATTGATCATAAATTCTAGGTCTGTAATGATACGATTACGCTTTTTTTTTTTCTACACTAGTCTTCCGATCCGAACGTAATTATTTAAATAGATAAAATGAAACCCAATGAACATAGAAATAAATTGTGTAATCACGTATATTCGATCCCGGCTTTGTGAGGCTCGGTGTGCGCGTTTGTGACTTCATATTCAAAATAGCCAAGGACAAAAAAAAAAAAAAAAAAAAAAAAATCAAACTGAAAATTTGGTATAAGTTCTCTCTTCGATATGTTTTTTCGGTCATTTAACACAACAATGCTTCTATCATTACATAACTCTCCAATATATAATTTCATTTTAAAAATGGGCACGAACCTGAATACGAAAACAGGACGTAAGAAACACACTATATCTTGAAACAAAATACATATTTTAACTGATACAAATTCAGAATCTATTATAGGTTATTTGTGATACTCGTATACAAAGTATACTCAAGTACAGAGATTTTACAGTGTTGGGAAACAAACAGAAAAAAAAAATATACTGAAACAGCCATTGAAAATTTATTATTAATCAAAACAGTTAACTAGAATCATGCCCTCAAATACTTCGTTGTTGTGTTATCAATTTCAGTAATAACACAATTTTGATGTTCAAAAATTCTAAAATTCTTTCAATAATCCTGTTTCCAAAACCTCATTTAAAACTATATCTTTCGTGTCGTCTCATTTCGCAAGGGAAAGGAGTAAATTCTCCAAACCGCAAAAAAAAATATCTTACAAATCGAAAATAATATTCTGCAAACCGTTAAGATTATTCTGAAAAACTTTCAACGAATACTTTGCAACCACAAAGATCATTCTGAAACCCCCCTCAAAGAATAATCTGAAAAACCGCAAGGATTATTCTGTAAATAGCGACGATTATTCTGGAAATCACAGAGAATATTCTTGTTCTGTTACGTTTCTTACAGGCGAACAAGCGAAAACTTTTTATTAACCTGACTTCTTTTGAGAAAGAGATTAATAGTTTTTTGGTTGTTCATTCGTTTTCGAATACTAAAAACACGCTACAAATCGAGACACACGAAATTACTGTACTCTTCTTACAAATTTGTGTCTTTTATTATATCCCCTGATGACTTTAGATTGAGATAATTATTAGATTTAACAGTTGATGTTCTGAAAGCATTCATGGCAACAATTTTTCTTTATATATAATCTAGAAGTGCCAGCCTGCAACTCTGTACGCACCACACTGAATGTATAAGAAATACTAAATTTACTTATGATGAGCAAATACGTTTCAGAGTAGTACTTCACTTGTCTGAGCACTTTCCTAGTACAAAGCTTAGTAATATACGCCGATGAAAGGATTTAATTCCAAGGAAAAAAAGGTTAAAAATAATGTCAATGAAACAGGATACGTAAAACGCATGTCTCTTCTACACATACATACAGGGAAATAAGAACGTGTACCTTCGCAATCTGTAATTTATTACGTATTGAAAACGAAATGGTATTCTATGCGACAACTATTTTACAGATGTGTCAAAAATGTCCTCCTTTCTCTGTACAGGTGGCTTCGGAAAGACAAGTCGAAACTGTACAAAGTTTAGTAGGCTAATGGCGCGGTACTTGCTCGCAAAACGAGAGATTAGATTTAAATTACAGGACAGTAAAACAATTATTTATTTTATGATGTTTATTTTCCTCTTATCTTTGTTTGAAAAACAGGTTTGCACGTTTAATTTCTCGAAGACAAACGTCACCAATGGTATAACTTCGTAATTTTTTCTTGAGTCCGTTTCTCAACCGAATCTGAATCAGTGAATAGATTTTGATTTCCTTTTTTCGACTGTGCGATAATAGCTTCTATTATCAACACTAATTATTCCACAGGCAGTAACAAAAGCCCACATCCGAGAGGAATTGTTTTTTAAACAAAATTTCTGACAACAAAAACTCAAATTTAAGCGTTTCTAAACAGAATATTAAGTGATTTCGATACTATTCGCTCAAGTATGATTGGTAAAAACGTGTTTCTTTTTTTAAACGTATTTGCTTTCCTAAAGTAACAAACACGAAAATGCAAGTGAAAAATTTTAAACTTTATCAGATACTTTCAATCCTTCATTAATGTTGTAAAAAATATGGTCAATACTGAAATCAATTTTGCAACCGTAGACCATCACAAGCTGCAATACTGTCTATAACAATTGACATGACAATAACACAATGATGTACCTGATTTTGATGAATGTGTCCCTGATAGTTTCCCTGACTGTATGAGCTTGTGCCTGAGACATTCGTCGCAGGTTACGAACCTCTTGCCGTAAATCTTTGGCTTTCTTTTGGAGGACACGTAGTTGGTTGTACATCTCTGGTGTGAGATGTAAATCTGTAATAATACAATACATTTGTTTACAAATGTTAAGACGAAATAGTAATAACACACCATAGTTTGTACTACTTCTTGCTACAATCTTTTCGGACCTAGATTTTCATGCATCTTTTTCGTAATTCAAATTATAACTTATAGCAATTCTTATAATATATTTTCTTACTGTACAATTCATCTAGTTATTATTGTTACACACGTAGTTCGGAGTCCACTTTAAACTGTAGGTTCCGTCCTTAGGACGTCATCCTCATCTGATGGAAGGCAAATCACTATCGGTTCACCTTATCGGTCGTAGACATACCTCTGGGTAGAACACGCATCATCATAAAGAATACAACGCGCCAGCTACAGAAAAAAAAAACAATATTTATGTCACCATGTGTCTTCGTTCAGAACCAGTAATTACAACAGTCGTTCTCGACCTGTTGCACGTTGGAAACCTTACGTACTGCTTATTTAATAGTCGGATGACAAATTGGAACGAATCCGTGAATTTTCTTACTTTCTCGTTTTTTTTTTTTTTTTTTTTTTTTTTTTTTTTTTACATTTGTCATGAGAATCAAATATGGAAGGCTTGTAAATAGTCCCAAACAACTACGCGTAATGTAATAGAAATCGAGCTCAGAACTCCTTAATCAAGCAATTATATACTACCTTATCCACAGAGTCTCTGGGTGATAAACCTGCCTCCGGATAGAACAGTCTTTATAATAATGTTTTTTGTTTTTTTATCTATAGAATAAGAAGCACCACATTTGATGTTACATAAGTTACAATTTAGTGATAATATTACCTAATCGGACTACACCAAACAAATCATTATTACGAAATAAAATTTAATAAAAAATGAGATTTTTTTTTGTGATTTAGGATGTTTTGTTATAGAATTCAAATGTTGTGCCGTTATGCACATTCGCTTATTCCGTTTAAACTTTTAAAACAAATGGATAAGTTGTAACCAAAAAGGAAACAGCAGTGATAACATAAAGCAGAAAAACACAGAAATAATATTGCAGAAATAACGTGTATACAGCCAACCACTGCAGTTCATCCTGACTGGAATTTCCCACGGTTTCCATAAGTTTCACCACACAAATGTTGGTACAGTACCTAGACTAAGGCCTTGGCCGATTTCTTCCCCATCTTTCTCACGTAAGAGTGCTCGTCTATAGACGTCATCTCTCAGACTTGTAACGAACTTAGGACATAGCTGCTGTTAAAGCCCATTTAACAAAAAAAAATAAGTAAGTTAAATAGTGTACATTAAACAGTGTAAACTTCGCCACCTAAAGAAGGGCTAATATGATATCCTTCGCTTACCTTTCTTTCTTTTTAATTGTTGGTGGATATTGTTACAGACACTGATCTTCGTTTATTGTGTATATTGCATTTTTCTGACCATCTTATTTACCCGTGTTTCTCCATTTTTCCCTATTTGCTTTTGTGTTTTTACTTCTGTTGTTTGTCGTGTAAGATTTGTGTGGTTTCATACAATGCATTCTAAGGAGTTCAACATTAAAAATCTCCACTGTAATGATTATAGAGTAATTTCGTGTTTTCTAACGATGAATTGAGTGTAGTAATCATTCTAGATAATCATGAGAAAGCAACTGATCTCCGAAATCCAAATCTGTAATCTTCCTTTTAGATACTTAAATAGTGCTAACAAAAAGATATGTTGTCGATTTCTATCTTAAAATAAAGTTTATTATATTATTCGGATTTTTGGATACAGAAATCAAGTTTGTACTCCCTGCAGACACATTTATAAACAACTATAATGACACAGTTTCTCTCACCCAAACATGTGAGCACCTGTCTCGCGTTCCACCAGATTAACTTTACTTTTAACTACTTGACTGCTTAACGTTGCTACTATATAAACATATATAAGGTGTTTATGAACTACATCGACAAACTTTTTGAGGTGATTCCTAACATCAAAACAAGACGAAAGTAGCTCTAATAAAATATCTGAAATGTGCATACTTCAGGAGCTACAGGCTGCCGAAAGCGTGAGAAAATGACATTTAGAGCTTCATATTACTAACGCTACGAGCAGCCAAACTGATGCGGCATGGTACCGTCAATGCCATAAGATTTTAAACCTGCTCTATTCGAAAATGTACGATTATTACGCAAGGGATTCCCCGAAGGAAGTAGATGATTCCGGAATATTCCTAAAGTAGAGGTAAGTCGAAATGAGCATAATTTAAAGACTTCCCATGTGAGTAAGAATGATATACGCCATCCCCAGCATCCAATCGGACAATTATATTCAATGTCTTTGATGACGTCAATAAAGAAAACGTTCAATGAAGTTATGCAATTCTTACTCCGGTTTATTATGGAACCACGCATTTCTTTAGAAAAATCGTTCGGTATATGGAATCTACTTGAGATATCGATTTGGTGCAAACGAATTGTTGTTTGCTGGTGAAAGCCAGGCTTTTAGACCCATCTCATTTCATTCATGCTCATTTCGATCCATTTTTACTACAGAGAATTTCTGGGAATCCCCTACTTTATTTAAACTCTTTGGCGGTAACATGCCGCATCAGCTCTACTGTTAACAGTATTGGAAATATGAAGCTTGTAAAGTTCATTTTCCCCACGCTTTCGGCAGCCTGTAGCTCCGAAACTATGCACATTTCGAAAATTTGCCCGAAGAACTTTCGTCTTGTCTTGATGCCAGGAATCACCTCCAGAAGTTTGTCTGTGTAGTTCATAAACACCTTATAT
>JAGDQP010040293.1:0-17355 GCA_022664845.1 Lepisma saccharinum | reverse complement strand
AACTTTCGCAATGGTTTTATTTTCTTTAAATTGATGTACGTAGCTGGGAGAGGTACGTATACCTACGTAAGCAACAAGCATATATGCTTTCTGTAAGGAGAGATACACTTGACTATGCGGTACTCACGGTTGATAAATGTGTAAGATATTTCATCTTTTCTGTACATCATTGAATTATTCTATTGCCCGGAGTTTTAGAAATAGCAGTATTAATTATTTGGATTGTTACGAATGAAATGTTCACCTTACGTGGGTGCTCTATACCCAAAGACTAAAAAATTAAACTGGATTATCTGTTTAATGAAAGTACCCGCTGTCAGAAGACAAACATTCTTTCTATCGTTCAAGCAACAATTGTATTCGGTAGGGAAAAATGTCTGCGAGAAGAAAAACTTCTCAACTGCATGTTGTACCACCCGAACACCAGGGAAGATCTTCACTGGCAGGAAATGATCAAGCAGTCAGTGGGAGAGAGATCAGTGAGTATTATTATTTATGACAATTTGAATATTATTCAAATATAAATATTTTTTATGGATCTTAGGTTGAGGACAAGATAGGGTTGGGAACTGGATGTTCCCAGAGCTTATTTTCGTACTTATCATACCATGGATATTAAACAACATGGCCTGTTATCCGTGTTGAACAAAAAACAGCTTTCTGACTAGGCAGAATTCTTTAATTACAAAAATAACTTCAAACATAACGGTTTCGGAAGTATACCACATCCTTTTTCATACTACACTCTGCCTCTCCCCACTTAATTCCTCAGAGTACAGAGTTGTAGATTGTAGTCTGAAGAAAGAAGTGTTATACTTCCTAAACCGTTACGTTAGAAGTTTTTTTTGTTATTAAAGGATTCAGCTTTGTCAGAAAGATGTTTTTTTACCATCCCAGCATTGGGCTGGTTTTACTAAGAAAAATCCCTGGAAAACCTCAGCGTTGTGTATTAGCTTAGTGTACATTCCATCAAGCAAAACTGAAAGTTTACTTCATGAATTGACCATTATTAATAGGATAAATTCGTAGTAATGGTGATTTAAAATTATATTCAATGAGGAATATAATTTTAAAAAGCGTCAACATATTAAATCCAATAAAACGCAGGCTAGAGAAAAACAGTAGAAACCCAATTTTATTTCCCTCTCATCGTTTGTTTCCAGTGCCCATCACTAAGTGTGGCTTCTCCAATACGTTTACTTAACGCGAATTTATGATCAGCTTTTTAACGCGGAACACGAAGTTAGAAGAAGGTGTTGTTAAGGACATTTAAAAAATGTAAGGAAATTACAAAAAAGCTCGAATGGTATATGAGTTCGGTTCAGACAAGCAAATTCTGATTTTAACTAACTCCAGGGCAACATATTAAGCTGTGCTTCCAATGTACTAATAATTTGTCACTTTTTTAAATTGCAGGGACACTCTACATTTGATGCATCGTGGAAATGTGAAGAGCCAATGTAGGCAAACTATGTCCTAGAAGATAAATATTGCATGTGTGCTACTTGACGTGGATTATTGAATTAAATATGGATTGTAATGATAGTACAAAGTTCGACTGCTCCATGGTCTCTCAGGAGTTCGAAAAAGTGAAAGACGAGAAAATGGAAGTTTCGGATACTTTCATTGAGGTAAGTGCATAACTCAGTTAGTGGTTCATAAGAACCATATACAAATTAAACAGTATTATCAGAAGTTCATATCTTCTGGGACAGTTTTGTATTGAATAGATCGGGGCTAATCGCTGCCTGTCCGACATGTATTTATGCATTCTTTATATTTCATCTTAACACCTGCATTGAACAATATTCTCTTCATATCCCCAACGTATTAATAGCAGCAGCAGCGCACCTGAATATGCTATCTGAGAAGGTAGAACAGCCTATTCTAAAATAAAACATCACAAAGTTTGAGCATTTCAGTTTTAGAATTGTACAGCACGACTCTGTGTTCATGCTGCGACAAACAGCTAGTAGTAGTCAAACATCGTAGGATGCTAAACATCCTCGCTTTAGTACTACGACCGCCAAATTTCATGGTGTACGTTGTTCATCCTAATACAATACTGTGACCTTGTAGCCAGCTGCTACACCCAGATATGTCCATTGGAGGGTAAGAGCCTGGGCTTTTACTTTCCCAGATTAATTTACTATTCCTCCAGTTCTAATTCCCGATGGACAAATACAGAGGTATATTTATCTACATGATATATGCATTGTGTACAGCTGCTCTCCTTATTCCAGATGAATTTCGATTCTTTTTTGCAGTTTTCTCTTGTGTATCCCTCAAACGCCTTTAATTTTGGCAATCGGCTTTGTACCGTTTTAAAGCCGTTCACGTTTCATATATCTGATATTTGTGTTTGCCATACTTTTTACTCGCCCGAAACCTTTTCATTTTTACAATATCTTTCCAACTTCCCTCACGTATTTGATATAGTTTGAGTTAGCAGCCACTGTCCTGTTATTAAACCTACTAAGGTCACACCTTAGGATTTCACCCACCACTAAGACCTACAGCTCTGCAGAAAGTGATATGTCGCTCACAAGAGGTTCTTTTGCTCACTGGTACACATCACCTAGGTCATATGTCTGTGAAACAATGCCAATCACATACTGTCCCTGGACAACGGATTACTTTTTGGTAAAGTGTGTGCACATGTGTGTTTTATGTTTAGGTTAGTGGAATCCAGTTTTTTCCGACCTAACGTCAGCACAGTTTTTCAATACTCCCTCATATCCTAGCTTATGGTAATGGTATTTATTATTTCAGTCACTTATAGAACATTCCCATCTATTTGGAAACTGGAAATGGTACTCACCCTTACCCCAAAAGAAGTACTGTGAGTATTGAAACATATTTCGGTCCAGTCTGCAGTATGCTGGCATTATCAGAGTCATTGGAATATATTGTTAAAGATCATATCCACAACTACCTTACAGATAACAAAAACTAAAACGTCTAAAGTCAGGATTTTGATCTAATCATAGCACTAATACTAGGTTGGTGCACTTAACAGAAGGTTTCCGTGAGGTCTTGGATCATGGAAATGCAACAACCATAGTACTTTTGGATTATAGCAAAGCTTTCCAGTTTGTTCACTACGACGTCCTGATTCCTCAGTTTGAAACCGTTTTTATTTTTTTCTGAAACTCCATATCTTTGATGCATTCCTTCGTAATGCTATGGCATAACTCAAACTTTGCCTTCAAATTAATAGGTTGTCGGTGACAATATACCTTGGAAGTAGGAAAACTCATTTGTTGTACTGGGATTTAACCGAAAATTACGTTCTTCAGTCTAAGTATATTACAGAAGTCTACGTTTTACAATAATGGAAATTCAAAGAATGAATCTGTTACTGCTGTGGTAACTCTATCGTACGACTATGTCAAAAGCTTTAATATAAAACATGTCTATATTAAATCATTTTACGTTCTTAAATCGAAAGGAAATATAATCAGATACATGTTTTCATTTACCCTAGATTAGAAAATCGTTTCATGAAAGGATGCTATATTATTCTAATATGAGTTCCATTTTAAAACCAGTCTTTTGTTCAACTTCATTTATTGTGAAATACGTGTTCGACTTGATACAAATCTTGATTACATAATCCTATTACGTACAACACAGCAATGTAAACGCTGTTTGAATGATGTGTTTCCAGCACACTATACATTGTTTTCCTCCTGTAGAATATAAAAGAAAACATTTGCTATATATAAAACATAATGTTGTTTTTATACCTCTAATAAAGAACAACCAAAATTCACTTAAATTTCCTTCCCTCTTTACCTTTGAAAATATATCTTCATATGTATGCATTCTCATGCACAATATAATACTCTTGCAAAATGTTTCCGTCAAAAACATGATATTAAAGTTAAGACGATCGAGAATAAATAAATACTTTTTTTCGCTATGGGCAGTGAATATCATAGGCAAACGAATTGTATGTATTTTAAATACCACTTTAAAGAAGCTGATACTGCATGGTACCGTCTGCTTTATCTAAAATTGCACAACACAAATATTTTACTTGTGCAGCACGACATTGCCCCAAGGGATTGCACGAATCCCCCAAAAAATCTTAAGTAAAAAATTGGAGAAATAGCTATGAATAGGAATAATTCCCAGCGAGTAACATCAATTCGTTTTTGCCAGGTCGATATCGTAAACATGTTTCCTTTCCGTAATATTATTTAATTGAGTGCATGGTTCAAAAATATGCAGTAGTAAAAATACATTCATTTGAATGAAGTTTTGTGTTATTAGTAGAATACACTGTAAATTTACATTTGGCTGGCGGATATTACGTTTTTCAACGTCACACGTGCGCCTAGTTCTCTTCCTCGTGCTTATCCGTATGTTTGTATGTATATGTATGTATGTTTGTGTGTGTGTGTGAGAGAGAGAGAGAGAGAGAGACAGAGAGAGAGAGAGAGAGAGAGGTACGAAATTGTATTACAGAAATAGCTTTGACTTTTGGAATATCAATTCTACTCTAAATGGATATGTAATTTGAACGCCAGTATATTTCGGATATGTGATATTTGCCTTGTATAGGCCTGATATCGGCCGGTGATAGATGTGTTGCTAAAATTATTAATTTTAGCTAAGTGAAATCGTACATATAAGTTCGAACAACCATATTTTTACATATAAGTGGTGTGCAAAAAAAAAATAATTTCAATGATTAGGCTGACCTTTCTCTGGTCAATATTTACCAACGTTTAAAGCTAATAATCTAAGACAAGGGTTGTTACACTGTTTCTTAAAGTGCCAATTATTTGTTTGTAACTACATTATAATTTTCAAACAGCTCTGCAGCTCAACTGATATAAAGGCCGAGGAAAATGTAGATTCATTATGCTGCGACTTACCAATGTTATCGACTGAAACACCTTTATTCGACGTCAGTATACGTGAATGTAAAAGCGAGTTGTCAGAGGAAAACACCGAGATAAAACAGGAACACGAATCAGAAAGATCATTAGCATATTCGGCAGAGCAGTTTGAGAATCCTAAATTTACATTCAAATAAGCAGTTAGAATTATTATTAATTTCGTTGATGCGCCATATAAAAGCACTTTCAGCTTCTATGAGGTTATTGCCTAGTACATTATTTAAATTGATATTGGCATATTAAGATGCTACATCATACAACGTTTCAGCAATTGCAATGAATTTAGCTTTAATATTAAAAATAATTGATTCGTTAGATTTTATTTATACTCAGTGTGCATGTGGGACCGCGTAATGGTCCGTTACGTTACTATTTAGTTGATATTCTAATTCTAGCATTTATTTATGTAATGGATATTTGCCATCGAAATTGAAATCTGTATGATTCTATCACTAAATATACTCTTTACATCCCTTACTATCCTCATATTGAATTGAATTCTAATGTTATTTTACAAGTTTCTAAATGTGTATAGCATGTTTTTAATATATGGAAGCTTTAATTGTCTTTATCAAAGGTTGCAAAGCTTTGCCTTAAAGTACAAAATCATTATTATTCCCTGTGCGAACCATAAATTCCATGTACCATCCTTATTTGAGATGATTTATTGTTAAACGTTTATATAATTAACCATTTGCTAGGAACTGAACCCGGGTTGTTGTTACTGGTCTCCCACCAGGCTCCTCCACAGGTGTCGGATAAGGGAATGTCCACCAGATATGGTGAGTACCGGAAATATTCCGAGGCGGACCAAAACCAGTATTACTGCGTTTCAGTTAGTAGAGAGATGTACAGAGTCTAGGCGGAGATAACCCCGAACGAAAGTATCATGGTGAAAGGAAGCATCTTTACTACTATCACCCTGAGGCTGAAGATGAATGACATCGGCGAGGCTCGCAGATGGACAGAGGACGACATCTTTAATGTCTGCCTTAACTGCAAGATCGTAGAGCTGACTACCCTAACCCGCTAAAACATGTCAAGAAATAGCAAAATATGGTTCGTGGTTTCTCCTGGGGTAAAATATTCAGGGGGTAAAGTAGTTCGTCATTCAGATCTCCGGGCGGGTCTGCTTCACGGGGCTCCAAAAACAGGATTAAGAAAGGTCTTAGAATAGGAATGTACGAACTATACCAAACGGGCGCTCTTCATGTGGCGGTAAGCGAGACCGAGAAGTACGAGGCTAGACATATTAGCAATACGAGAAGTTCGGTGGAAGGGTCAAGATACCATCCCAAAGAGCACGTTCACTTTCTGCTACGGGGGACCAGAGTCTCAAAATTTCGGGACAGGATTCCTCATTAAGAACTGTCCATCAGGCGCTTCAGAATATAGGTTCGTAAACGAAAGAATATCGTACGTTACGATACGTATTCGATGGGGCAACATGATTTTATTAAATGTCCATTCTCCGACCGAGGTGGCTAATGATGACAAAGATATATTCTAGGATGAGCTAGAGAGGCTGTTTGACCAATTTAGAAGTATAATTCGAAAATTGTATTTGGTGATTTCAACGCAAAAGTAGGGAGGGAAGAAAAATATAGACCTACTATAGGCAAATATAGCCTTCACGAAAAGACTAATAACAATAGAAAGATGCTGATACATTTAGCGATTTAAAAAAAAACTACTGGTAAAGAGCACGCGCTTTAAACACAAAACATATACAAATACAGATGGCAGAACTCTTCGGATGGCAAAACTTTCAATCAGATCGATCACGATCAAAGACGATGATCAAAACACACCTATTGAACGTTAGGCCGTACAGCGGAGTGGAAGGTGGCACCGATCATCAATTAGTGAACACAAAGGTAAGGCAAAAGTTATGCATCGCGAACAGAGAAAGCAAGGGATCAAAACAACTGAAATTCGAAGTTAAACGATTAAATAATGCGACCATAAAAGCATTTTGCCTACTCGAATTCTCAAATATGTTCGAAATCTTATCTTACTCGAGTGATAATAATGATGATAATGAAATTGATGTAAGTAAGATGTGGGCAGCAATTCGTGAAACTGTTAAGAGCACAATGAAGGAACTGTAGGTGGGAAGAAACAACTGAAAAACAAATCTTGGTGATGAAGAATGCCTTAAGTTTCATGAGGAACGAAAACAAGGAAGACAACGATAGCTAAGAAATAAAAGCGAAGCAAATACTAAGCATTACAGTCACGCAAAAGGAAACGCCACAAGCGGGTTCAGAAACAAAAAGTGAGAACATCTGACGGACAAGATTCAGAAGATAGAGGAAAATATCAATGCAAACGACATACGAGATCTCTACAAAGAGATAAACTCGTTAAGGAAATATTACCAGCCGAGGTTAGGAATTATTAGAAATGCACGTGGGGATCTTCAGGGGGATCCGACTAAAATTGTAGATGTGTGGAAATGTTATTTCGATGAACTTCTTAATGTACACAACGAGGAACAAACAGAGAAATTTGAAATCCATTCCGCAGAACTGTGGATACCCGAGCCTAGCGCGATAGAAATCGAAATGTCTTTAAAGAAATTTAAACAAAATCAAATCACCATAAATAGACAATATTCCAACCGAACTAATTAAAGCGGGAGGAACGACACTAATCAGGAAACTACAAAAATTGGTAATGGCTATATGGAGAAAGGAGGAGCTTCCAGAGAAATGGAAACCCTCAATGACAGTTCCGATCTACGAAAAAGACGATAAATAGGACTTTAAAACTTACCGCCGAATCTCGTTACTTCCAACATGTTACAAAACATTAAGTAATATTCTGTTAACGCGACTAAGTGTATAGGTAGATAAAATAATTGGAGAACAGCAATGTGGATTTGGAAGAAATAGATCCAAGGTCGACCAGATTTTCGCATTGGGACAAGTTTCAAAGAAGAAATGGGAATACAATGGAACATTTCACCAACTATTCTTTGATTATAAGAAAGCATATGGTTGTATCAGAAGGGAGAAATTATACAGCATCCTGATACGATTTGGAATTGCGAAAAAAAAACTTGTTCAACTAGCGAAGTTGTCTCTCAGCGACCCCATAAGCAGAGTACGAATAAGTAATAACATGTCAGATAGTTTCAAGATTCGCAACGGATTGAAGCAAAGCGACACAACTACTATTTACCTTTCCTTTATAATATGCGATTTTAAAAATAAAAGGGGACAAAAAACTCTACCATTGAGTGGTTTGAATCAACTGTTCGTATACGTGGATGGTGTAGATTTAATAGGAGACGATATAGATGCACTACAAAGTAACACCGATATCTTAGTTGATAGGTATACAGGTAAACATAGTTAAAATAAAATACATGATAACAAGCCGAACTACAGGGAATGAAGGAAATAAGAACTAAGGATGACGTCATAGAGAAAATCATCAAATCGAAATACTTTGGAACATACATAACACCAAAAATGAGGTCACGGAATAAATAAAATGTAACTTAGTATCGGGCAACGCGTGTTTCAGTCCAAAAGCTTGTACCATCGCCATTAATATCAAGGAAATTAAAATTGAGGTTATACAGAACAACCGTTCTGGATTACATAATTCTACCAGTAATACTTTACAGTTACGAAAGTTGGAGTACGACCCCAACAGAGAAACATAAATTTCGTGTTTTTGAAAATAAGGTTTTGAGAAAGTTAAACGGGACGATATGACAGGAGAATGGAAGGAGTGCATAATGGAGAATTCCACGGACTGTACGATTCCCCAGATGTTGTAAAAATAATGAAAACGCGACGGCTAAGGTTGGCAGGCCATGTAGCACAAATGGGGGAACTATATAGACTATATTCTATCCTGGTTGGAAGGCCGGATGGAAAGACCCCTTTTGAAGGACCGAGACGTCGTTGGGAGGATAAAATTAGAAAATATTTTCGAGATTATAGGTGTTTGTGGTTAAAACTGGCTTGATGTTGCCCAGAATAAAATCCAATATCGAACGTTTGTTACTGTTGCGATGAATGCGAGTTGCTTAAGCCATAGACTTAGTTAGTTAGTTAACTAGGAGTTGAAAGAAAAATCATATGTCTTTAATTATCAAGTATAAGGAATTTGTTATATGTAAGACTCATATTGAAAGACCTATTGTATTTATAAATTATTCATTTTCTCTACTATATTATTATTGGTGTAATATTTGGCTTTACACAATTCTCGATTACATAATTATACCATGTACATAAGAACTGGACGACTCCTATTCGGACAATGCTCCTCGAGCAAACTATACCTGATTCCTCGTGTAGAATAAACAAGATGGCGTGTTGCTCTTCAACCATAAATGTATCCATAGTATCCACAAATCAATAACAACCAGAGTTTTTGTTATTTCTTCATATCTTTAAATAAATATGAATATTCCTACACATTCCAATACACGCACACAAGTGCGTCTCGAAATTATTGGTATTATTATAATAAAGTATAAACAATCAAGTATGAACAAATACTTCGTTCATACTGACGAGCTAGCTGCCATCAGATTGGGAAAATGAACTGAGGAACTCAATATTTCTAATTCCCTTAAAACAGGAACTGCATTGTAATGTCAAAGACATGAGAGCAGTTTACTCAATAGAACAGTTTAAACTTTTTCAATGGTGACACAAGGTATTCCCCAAACAATAAAGAACTTTGAGAAATAAACGAAGCGAAAGCGGAGTTTAAAGAAGCGAAAATAGGAATACATTTCAAACAAATTTCATTCTCGTAACTACTTTTATGTGAAGGATGGATGCGTAATCAACAGTAGTAAGAATACATTCGTCTCAACTTTCGTTTATTAAAATCCCGGTAGACTGGCTGTTATTACAGCTTTCAACTCAATTCCTACTGAATTTTGTCTCACTCATACTTCTGTATAAGTTTGTGTCTGTGTATTTGCGATAGAGATAGATTAATATATAAAGTTGTATGTATTATCTGTTGCTTAAAGTCCTTGTGTCACGGTAAACGTGGCTGCTTCCGTGATGGCGTAATAATTGTAAAGTCCATTACGATTGTTAGAATTAATTTTATGGGCAGGTGAATTTATGAAGTTACGTACGCACTGTCCGTGTAATATCCGTAAGCATTATCTTCGTAGAGGAATTTTCTTTAGAGGTAACTGAGATTAATCATAATACTTTGTTTAAATTGTAGAAGTAATATATATTTAAATAAAACAATATACGGCGTGACAAAACTGGAATTGTTATACAGTGTCTTTAATCTGATGTGCTTTACGGGCGTTTGAAAACATTAGTTTGAGTCTTATATTGGACCGTATAATTATTAACTGATACGCTTTCTAAAAACAAAATGTATTGTAATTACTTTCAATGTTTCAGTCATGCAGCTCAGTTAGTGCAAAGACCGAGGATAATGTAGATCTACTATGCTGCGACGAAACAATTCTACCGACTGAGAAATCTTTAGTCGACGCCAGTGACCGTGAGTGCTCAGACGAAAACATAGAGTTAAAACAGCAGCAGGAATCAGGAAGAGTATTAACTTATTCTGCAGAACCCTCCCAACAGCTGAAATCTTCTCTCCAGGTAAATAATTGGAAATTTTATTAATTCCTTCCATGGTAGTTTTAATACAGTCCACTGTCAGCTTCTATCAGCTTTTTGGATAGTACAGACTTTTTAAAGATATATGTGTAACCTTTTCAAATCTTTGATTAAATAATTTCTTTATTAACCGTTTCAACCATTTGAAGAAATGTAGCTTTAACTCATCAATCAATTAGTACTATTTATATTTCTAGGCGTTTTAGGCTGAAGTCGTAAATTATTTATGCGTTAAACATTAACCATACGTATCAATATGAACAAATATAAATTTTATTTGATTCAGTTCTTGTAGTGGTGTGTATCATAGCAGAAGTGTTATAACTTTTATTCTTACCAAATTTACAAATATCTTGGTTTACTGTTTCTAATTGGAATAGTGGAATGACACCCTTTATTAAACTTGGCTTCAGAAAGTCACTCCTATTTGTAATTCATGATTCAGTATGCGAGATGTTATGAAATGAGATAGTGTGCAGATTAAACTAAGTGTCTGAGATGTTTATATAATCGCGACAGAACTGAATATTAACACAACAATTCCTATATAGTCCCGGA
The DNA here is from genome assembly GCA_022664845.1 of Lepisma saccharinum. NCBI lineage: Eukaryota > Metazoa > Arthropoda > Insecta > Zygentoma > Lepismatidae > Lepisma > Lepisma saccharinum. The sequence goes on along the minus strand of JAGDQP010040293.1, from coordinate 6,260 downwards.
ATGTATCTCCGTTTCGGTAACGTTGGGAGCACCCAAATACCGTAGAACGAAAGGGTCACATGGTACGTACTAACTGAAATCGCGTATTAAGAAATAGCTGGTAGAAGGTCCCTCTCCTCCCCTCTAGTTGGAAGCACTCGCATTGCCCTTCAATAACCTTGTTCAGATAAACGTGGTTTGCAACGTAAGTAATATCATGCATGTTTTGGGCGATGCAAAATTACCGTGATATTCATGGTGGCTATGGATTGTCAAATTCATCAACGCACGTGGCACTATTATTATATATATATGTTTCTTATGAAAATCATGTTTTATAAGTATATTATTTTATAATATTTAAAGTAGATTCCTCTGCTACGTATATCAGTGGTCAGTACTTGCGTTATTCAGAACTCTAGGAATGTTCCTTATTTTTTCCGCTTGTACCATCTTCAAAGGCTGCCTAAAATTCTCCTGTGTTAGCTGGTCTGCGACATTGTAAGCAATTCTGTCCATATAACTGATTTCTAGTACTAAATATTTCACCTCTATTTATATGTATAATCTGCCCTCCCTGGATTTTATATGTTGATAATACGTTAAAGTCTAACGCTCTGTTAATATTGTACCCAGATGTCATAATAAAACATTCTGCTCTGAAAGACTGGACAATGGGCAATATAATGCGACAATTGGTAGAGAGAAGCAAATGTCACAATCCGTATCACCGACCTGATTAACATATAATCTGCGAGTTTTTCAATTCTGCATCTAAAATTCGAACCGCTATATCTTGAAAGCGAAAATTGGTAGGGAGAAACAATTTCATACTCTGCACATTTGGCATTACTGACCCAAATAACATATAATCTGCGAGTTTCTCAATTCTGCGTCTAAAATTCGACTAATTCAAACCTTCATATCTCGGAAACAGCAAAAGGTAGAAATATGCAGTTTTCATATTTAACATTCCCGTGATTAAAATAAATTGCATTATAAGTTTCATTATTTTACGGTCACTGGGGGCGAAGTTAGCACACAGTTCAAATTTGACATTAGCACACCAAAATACATAATACCAAGAAAACAAATCGAAAAATAAATTTTATAAAATCTCCCCTTAAAAACTCCTTGTCGTTTCTCATTGTAATCTGCCTAACTCCAAAGTTTGGTCAAGTTTTGACAACATTTTGGCAATGGGGAACCAGTAGGCCCCCATATCGCCCAAAATAAATCGAAAAGTCTCCCCTTATAAACCCCTTTGTCTCTTATCATCATAATCTACCTAAATTCACAGTTCGGTGATTTTCCAACAAAATTTTGTCAATTAGAAACCATTATTCCCCAATATTGCAAAAATTAATTGAAAAATATACTCTTATAAACTCCGTGTCGTTTCTCATTATAATCTACCTAAACAGACGTTTGGTCAAATTCCAACAAAATCTTTGCTATTAGGAACCATTGGGCCCCAATATCGCAAAAATAATTTTAAAAATCTACTTTACCAACCCCTGGTCGTTGCTCATCATAATCTACCTAAATTCAAATGGCGGCAATTAGAAACCATTAGGCTCTATTGCGCAGGAAAATAGACTACTTGCAATCGTCCTAGTAAAGAAAGGTGAAAACCGAAAAAAAGGGGAAGAAATGTGGCGAAAAACAGGTCGTACTCCTTTACATAGCTATCTTAATAAGGGTTGAAAAAAGGTGCCCTAGCCTTTCTTGAAATCTCTATCTTAAATATGGGTTGGAAAAAGATGCCATATTTTTTTTTTTTTCAAAATAATGCTACTTTTTACAATTAAATCAGGAGTCGTAAAAGACAATAAAATTGAATGGGTCGTCAGGAGAAATTCCCGACCGGACTTTAATGACGCCATGTGGAAAACCCAGCAAACGTAGGTAGCCATAGCGTATCGTGCAGCCCTGGAAACTCGACTACATTCTATCGTCCAGCTCTGGAAAAATAGGAAATTTCCCATAGAGTGCCGTCAAGTGTCCCCATTACTAATCCGGGAATCTAGCTGTCTGAATTACTGGAACGGGGGACAATTAGGACGAATTGTCATCAGAATAAAGAGGGCGACAGTGTGATGAATCATGGCCTAATTCAACAATCGCCGCTATGAAAACATCTCTCAGTGGACAAACCGCTGGAACAAGCGTCCCCTTGCGTATGGGACCCTTCGCATTACACGGATGCCACTGCTAACCCAGCATCATCAAACACTCCTGCTTGCATTTGTCACCAGTCGCATCGGATGGACATTGCAACAGTAATGTAACGTCATATGATCCGACAAGTCACGGTTTCAACTGTACCATGACGATGGGACGATGTGACACAGACCTCATGAAGCGATGAATGTCGCATGCTAAGTTGGTATGGTCCTGCGTAGTGGGGTATCAATTAAGGTGTGGAATGCACTTTCCTAGTATGGAATAGGCCCTGTGATTGATCTGGAAGACCTGCTGAATAGTCCTTGGTGTTGTCAGAAGCTCGGAGACAATCTCCACCTGTTTCTGGCATTTCAACAACTGACGAACCTGCGGTCTTTCAGGATGAAAACGCGACGCCCCATCGCTCCAATAACGCCCGAGCATGGTTCGAGAGCATGCTAGTAAGGTCCAGCGATTGTTTTCGCCACCCTGGAACATTGATATGAACCACATCGAGAATATCTGGAATACTGTTGAACTCAGGCTCCGTGCACTTGGTCCTGGACGCACCAACATGGCACAATTAGTTTCCGCTTTCAAGACTATGTGGAGTCAACTAGCTCCGTAAGTGTACCAGGGACTTGCAGACCCAGTTGCACGCCGTATCGTAGCGCCCCGCAGGGGCAGAGAAGGCACGATATTAGGTAATTATTCAATGAGTCAATGAACTTAAAATAAACACTTTCACCTTATATGCTTCTAAGATTACCATCTTACCTGATTTATTTCTTATAACGACAATTAAGAAAGATCAAAAGTATCGGGTCAGGAGCATACAAATATTTTTTTTTACAAATTCTATACTATTCCAAAACCTGATAGGAACTGAAAGACAATACCGTTCCAAATTACTTAACCGTTGTAGATGTAGATGAGGTTTCGCTCCCTGATTTTTCGTGTCGAATCTTGTGAGTAAAAAGGCTTAAGTTGCTTTATCTGGAGTTGAAATTAGCTGGTCGCCAGATGTTTTTGCAATCCATGTCATTAGAATCGCAATCCGAAGTATTGATTGTACGAGTTTTTTTGGTTCGATGTGAGGTATATGATCGTGATCGTCGCTGAAGCGGTGATCTGGAGCGCTGACTGGTTGAAGGAAATCGATCTGAGCTACGTGAGTTTTTTTTGGTTCCACCTCATTTTAGGTATAGCTATGGAAGTTGTTTCTTGAACAAAATATGGCATTGAATGTTGACATTTTGCGTGTTGGTTCTTTATTTTGGAGAAATGGACAATGATGCAGCTTGCGTGATGATGAAAAGATTGCCAGTCACTGTATAGTCCAAAATGTCTCAACCTAACCCCCACTGACAAGTGCCGTCGATCCTAATGTGGTCGTATGTGTAATATTCTTTTCTGTGCCTCTGCTACACATAATCCTTCATTCTAAGCTAACAGGCCAAAGCTAGGTTGGGTTTGAGTTCCCGGGTATTTCGACAACTGTTATTCACTACATCGCAGTCTATAAACTACTGCAAGACATACAATGGCGAAAAGATATATCTACAGTTAAAACTCATATTAACTATTTATCTTATTTGCAACAATTTTGACACATTTTGTTATAACAGTCCTTCAAATAACTTTTAGTTCTGACTACAGTCACACGAACTAATCTTACTACTGACAGCAGCTAGCCTGGCTGAAATACTTCTCTCATAGCTACTAACTTGCAGAAAGGAAGTTCACACTTGACTTTCATATAACGCGGGTTGTAAGCAGAAATTTCCCCATGTTATAACCTTAAAAACAGGTATGGCTCTGTTTTGAATGCGAATATGATATTGCTCGTGCTGTATTTTATGCAAGACCTACCCATCAAAAACTATACCTGTTGTGGTACCTAATATTCTGATCTTCACACAAATGTCGGACAAACTCTCGCGTGGGTCAATTATAACTGCAAGAGAAGATAATTTCGCTGTTTTAGAACCCAAACCAACTGAACGTAAAAAAACGATGTAAATTAGAAATATGCTTTGATTGGAGGTAAACAACTAGGAAAGGTTAGAAAAAGTAAGTAAGATCAGACTTATCTTAAGCGAGTAGGTGAGTCATTAATTGTACGTATAAAAGGTAATTATTTTTCAAAACTGGTTAACAGTCAAATAACAAAAAATATATGACAGAAATTTTGACTCCCGTTTTAGCTGGAGGGGCACAGACGAGCCAATCAAGACGAGGAATACTTCCAGTGCAAATCAATCCAGAATAGCTTCAGAAGACACATGAAAAGTCACGCAGGGGAGAAACCTTGTATGTCTGAAATATGCGGATATGATTGTACTCCAAAGAGTAGCCTGACAAGACACATAATAACACAATCCAACGAAAGGCCCTTTCAATGTAAAACATGTGAATATACATCTACTCAAAAGAGTCTACTGAAGATTCACATGTTAACACATACAGACCAGAGGCCTTTTCAATGTGAAACATGCGGATATAAATGTACTCATAACAGTAGTCTGAAAATACATTTGTTAACACATACAAACCACAGGCCTTTTCAATGTGAAACATGCGGATATATATGTACTCAAAAGAGTCTTCTGAAGACGCACATTTTAACACATACAGGCGAGAGGCCTTTTAAATGTGAAACATGCGGATATATATGTACTCAAAAGAGTCAGTTGAAAATGCACATTTTAACACATACAAAGGAGAGGCGTTTTCAATGCGAAACATGCGGATGTAGATTTACTCGAACGAGTGTTCTGAAGAAGCACATGTTAACACATACAAAGGAGAGGCCTTTTCAGTGTGAAACATGCGGATATATATGTACTCTAAAGAGTAATCTAAAGAGGCACATGTTAACACATACAGGTGAGAGGCGTTTTCAGTGTGAAACATGCGGATATAAATTTACTCAAAAGATTAATTTGAAAATGCACATGTTAACACATGCAGACGATAGGTCTTTTCAATGTGAAACATGCGGATATATATGTACTCTAAAGAATAGTCTGAATAGGCATATTTTAACACATACAGGCGAGAAGCCTTTTAAATGTGAAACATGCGGATTTAAATATACTCGAAAGGGTAGTCTGAAACGGCACATGCTGACACATACAGGCGAGAAGCCCTTTCAATGTGAAACATGCGGATATAAATGTACTCAGAACTTTAGTCTGAAAATGCACTTGTTAACACATACAAACCACAGGCCTTTTCAATGTGATACATGTGGATATATATGTACTCAAAAGAGTCGTCTGAAGACGCACATTTTAACACATACAGGCGAGAGGCCTTTTCAATGTGAAACATGCGGTTACATATGTACTCAAAAGAGTCATCTGAAAATGCACATTGTAACACATACAAAGGAAAGGTGTTTTCAATGCGAAACATGCGGATGTAGATTTACTCGAACGAGTATTCTGAAGAAGCACATGTTAATACATACAAAGGAGAGACCTTTCTAATGTGAAAGATGTGGATATATATGTACTTTAAAGAGTAATCTAAAGAGGCTCATGTTAACATACAATCGAGAGGCCTTTTCTACTATGAGAGGTTTTCAATAGAACACATCGCAGTTATTACGTTATTCCTTGATAGCAGTTATTGTAATTATTATTTACAAAAAGTTGTTAAAATCGTTTTATTTTGAATTGTTTAAAAATAATCATGAGCCATTTATTTATTTCCTTAGTTAATGGTTTACCCTGGAGATAATCAGCGCACTAGCTTATCCCATAAATAAAAGAACCGTAACTTAGTTGGAACACTGCCATTGGTCAGGAAAGTAGTCTCCATCGGACTCTGAGACATGCCAACCAGTTGAATCCCCCGCTCAAAGATATCACCGATTTCCGAGTCAAAGAAATGGGTCACTGTTCGTCGCACGTCGTCATCATTTTCTAGAGTGTTCTCGGAAAGGTGGTTTTGCATGCTGCGGAAAAGACAAAAGTCTGTTGGTTCAACATCTGGTGAAAACGCCGGGCGGAGGGAGTTTTCCTAGCCACATTCCTAGATCTTAGGGCGCAAGCCAGAGTGCTGTTATCGCCCATACAATTCATTTTATATTATCCTAGATCTTAGCA
>JAGDQP010040292.1:1357-13548 GCA_022664845.1 Lepisma saccharinum | reverse complement strand
AATTCTAAATACGTGATATAGACATTGTAACGAAAGAATAGCCTCACAATTATAGTTTCGTGAAGATATAACTAATAAAGGAATGATTTTGCTTCAAATTTTCTTTTGAAAGGGAAGTATTCTTTATATTTTACCGAAAAAAAAACGTTGAAGTCGTATTTATACAACATTTAAGGAAAAACTGGCAAAACTAGTTTTTATTATGCTTTTGGTCTTGTCTTGGGATTGGACTCAAGTGTTTTGGACCCGTAACTACACTCTAGACCCTCTCTATAGCATATTCAGTAGCAAACTATTATTGGTGCACCTTGTAGCCGGAAACTTCGTGCTGAATACCCATGTAAATAATAACAAAAATGCTGTGTTCCTTGTAACAATTTTTTAATGTATATCGGAAACGGCTTATTTTACTTGCATGTAAATCCTACAGCCCGACCGCACAATATTCGTATACTATATGTACTCGCCTTTTAGTTTGGGAAAGAAGATACGTAGAGTCAAACAGAGTTAAGATTATGAAAACACAGCTTCATAAAAACGCAGCTAAATAACTCGTTGAAGTCGAATCTTATCTCTAATTTAACGAGTTATTTAGCTGCGTTTTCATAGAGCAGCAGGTTTGTTTTTATTCCGTTAGCCTTCTCCGTTTTAAGAACATGGGATTGCAGATACATTTTACTGTTAATATTATGACTTGATATCCTCCGTACTTTGTTGCTATGTACGCTTTAAAAGAGTGGGCTCTTCATCCCTCATTATCTTATGACCATGCCCTAGGCCTTTAGGCAACTGTGGCTCAGTCCGGTTAGGGTAAGAGGTGGAATGAAGGAAGTGAGAGGAAACGGGAGTACACTAGACATTCCACATATACAGTGACTATCTAGCACAAAACCTGCATAGGAGAAACCATAACCGAACCGTGGACCCCCACCCAGCAGAGATCAATTCTCTACCACTGAGCCAGCTCGACTTGCCAGCATATCTAGTATTACGAGTTTTTAGAAATTCTTCAGTCGGGGTGGGAGTATACTGTTATAATGGGTTTTATACTACATAGAATATCAATTGTAAAAGGAGCGTCAGACCACCATCATGTTTGAAGCAAATAGGTCCACTTAAAATCCATGTAAAGCTAGGTTGCATACAACACAGGATATTGATTGTACAAGGAATACCGGACTCAAAGTTTATAATGACTTCCAACATGCTTGAGATGATTCCGTCCATTGAAAACTCTTGTAATGCTGGGTTGCATACTATAATGGACATTGATTGTTAAGAGAACCAGGTTCAACATTTATAATTACTCCAACGTGCTAGAGCCGAACTCGGCCACTGAAAGCTCATGCAATCCCATATTGCATAATTAGTAGGATATCAATAGTACAAAAAGTACCGAACTCAAAGTTAATAATCAATCGATTGTGATAGAACAAATGCTGCGAATTGAAACCCCATATAATGTTTGGTTGCATAGTAGACATGATATCGACTGTAGATACATTAGAGACTCAAGTTTATAAGACTCCACCGCTCCCTAGACTACAAACACTTATAATACACTCTTGCCATATAGGCTTGCATAACAATTAAGCTGAGTGACTACACAATTAAAAATAAAACGTAGCGATCTACAAGTTATTACGATTGCCCCAAACAAAGTTGACGTTGTTCTCATGTCATGTAGAATTGTATAACTTTAAAGAAATGCCTTATCGCAAGGGGACAAAGAAACAGCCTTGCAGTAGGTAATGGCGTAAATTTTTGAACTTATATAATTTAATGGAATAATCTGATTGGTTGACAAATTCAATAATTTGAAGACATGAGTGAATTTTCACTTAGATTGCTATACATGAACCACTCAAGGGACAATGACTATCTGCGACTGAACTTTCACTCACGTAGCCGTCGAGTGTGTGCAAGCAAGTATTGAGGAATGGATACCCTGCTTTAGTGTGATTTGTGAACAATGCTTTCGGGTATCCCTTTAGAATCCGACAATAAGTATGTTGAGTTATCCGAGGAAATGATTTTACTACGTATGGTGGACGTATTAAGAACTCCATATCTTTGTGAACAAATATACCAGACATTTACTGAAACAAACACTGATTTTATCCAATTGCTATGTAAACTTCTAACAACTTATAAGAAGATGGTAACAAACTTTGAATCAAAATATCGAATATGCTTAATCTTGTGGATGAAAGTTGCATTACACGCCTGGACTTGTAATAACAAAGATTGCCATTCTTTATAGCTGTGAATAAATACTAAGGAGTTTATGGTATAGAAATAAAACCAAGAATTTGTAGTATGAAGGAACATTTATCGTGTGATTTCTTAAATACAATGACATTACATACTACAAAACTTTTCTTAACACGGAGGATATGAAAATGAAGTGATTCACAAGTTGCACAAAGTAAAATGACAATCACAACTTTTTAAAATATAAAAAAGTATTTCCGTTTTAAAATTACAAAAAAGTTTTCCATTTCTCTTTTTCTTTTACAAAAAGTATTTTCGTTTTACAGAATGTTTCTTTTGGTGCTAAAACTTTTCTTTTCCATTTTTGTTTTAGAAAAGTATTTCCCTTTTTATTTTACTATTACAAAAATTGTTTTGTGTTGTTATTACACTTGTTTTGTATCCTACACAACAGTTTCTTAACGACACAAAACTGTATTTTCCAACTTTACAATTAATGTCTGGAATTAAGAGATACCACTTCATTAAAGAACTAGCACTTTAGCTATCATCTTGAAACCTGTATTGTTGTGCCAAATCTGCACACAGAATTAAAACCATTTGTTCAGAATATTCGGGAGGAATAGAAGGATACGCATAATATACTTTATGTGTCAAATGACCAGTTTGAGAGGAAAATGAATTGCATTGTGTGACCTTACCAGGAAACAGGAACACAGGAAACAAATGTATAACAGCGGACAGAACAACTTGTTTAGAATGTTCAAGAAAAGCTGTCTGGTTTCGTAGACCTAATATGACAAATCATAGACTTGAGCGAATGAGAAAGTATTGCATATCTTCCTCTCGATAGAAAAAGAAAACGTAAACGTGTGATGAACCGATTAATTTAGCCTGTTTAAAGTGTATACCAAATTATTAGATAAATCATGCACTTCTGATTATCTTGTCTAGTTTCGTAGACTATTATATCTGATATAACAAATGGTAAGCAGAAGGATAAGCGCAATATCTTACTTTAGCAATATATGGAGTAAAAGTATGGTGTGTTGACTGTATGTGTTACATACGTATACAAATTAGACATATCTATGTTTCATTTCCTCTAAAAATATTTCGTAGAAACTCAAAACATCATTAATGTCTTGGATTTTTGTAATTCGAATCCACACTGCTTAGTTAATGCTAAATTTATGAGTATTTACGTAGTTTCGCATATTTTATTCATTGCAAAATTCTCATAATTGATAGTGCTATAATTTGTTACCAACGAAATCGGAACTCGAAATCGAAATGAAATCGGAACTTGAAATCGAAATGTATAATTTTGCAAGTAAAGAGTTTTTGCTTAAATTTGAAAACTGTCGTAAATATATATATATATATATATATATATATACCTTTCTCAACTCACTCCTTCAATTGTTCATTACACAAACAATTTTTATAGTTATATTGTTGTTTTGCTTGTTCCTGTCCCACAGATACACCTTTCCACTAATTTAACTTTGTCAAATTATTACATTTTATGAATTTTTCCTTATAATTTATATTCCTTTATCACATAGTAATACAATTACCAAGTAAATATTTCAAGATCTTCACCACGTTTACCATATTACGGTTCTTTTTAAAACGATAGAATTGAAAACTTGATTTGACAAAACAAAGCGCTCCCTTTCATCTCACACAAGCGCATGCCACGATTGTAATAAGCTTAAGAATCTATTGTGGGTGTGCTTACAGATATATTGAAATAAACAGTTTCACCACTTGCCATTATAGCACCCCACAGACCATATGTACCGTAATCTATAATTGAATGACTGCACATTAACAGAATAGCTAAATCATAACGTGGACTTTTAATATCACCATTACGAACAAAGAATATATCGTCATCTGAAGAAACCAAATTCCTTTCGTACCATTCTATGTCATCACTTACAACTAAAAAGGTGACGTTTTGATACCTCACACGAAACCATTCCATTGCGTGAAAAATATTTCATTTCCAGGATCAAGACTATATAATATCCGGAGATAAACAGGATAATCAGTTCTTCTCACATGCACTCCAACAAATGTCAAATTAGAATTTCGTTCCAAGACTTTAATCTAATTAAAAAATAAGTTAGATTTCGTAACATGGTCTTCAAGGAATTGTAGTTCGCTCTTCAACTCATGCAAGAAACGAGTTGTTTCTACAAGTTTTAAATCCATATACGTAACCTAATTATCTTGACCCAAAGTTAAACGAGTTTTGTTATGAAGGAATTATTTGCATTGTATAAGATTCCTTTCAGAAGGTATATTTAAATGTTTGAAGTACTTTCGTAATTCTTTATGCATCGCTTCTGGCACAAAATGTTCCATATTTAATATTATTGCTGCTACAAATACTGATGCATACTCCAAGATTTGGTTTGCCAGACGACCTCCTTTTACCACTGTTATATATCCTTATTTTGGACAAGATAAATTTAGTATCAATCTAGTCATGTTATGGCTTATTGGTGTTCCTCGTTGTAGCTTATTATATAGTGTGGGCTTTACACTAATGTATAGTCATTTATAGAATTTATATATAGTCATTTCTTAAATCTTAACATCTCACTGAAATTCTGCAAAAAAAATGCATCGCAAAAATATATTTAAAATAAATTAAACTTCCCGTGAAACACTGCACCTTCGAAATTTGTTGAAAATGTTATCACACATGAAACACTTGATATACTAAGCTTAGAAGTCCAACATTTAACCCAGAACCATGTATGGATTTGACTTTTATTTAAGGCCTTTAGGCAACTTTTGCTCAGGCCGAATAAAAGGTGATGTTAGAATTGATGGGATTAAGAAAGTGAAAGGAATACCGATAAAATTCACCCACAGAGGATTTGTCAATCTCAAAGAATACATGGAACAATCCGGGATCGAAATGATTACCCACGCACTAGAGGTGAGCGTTCTACTGTTGAACCACCTTTTTTTCAAAAAAGCACACACAAACATCCATGCCCAGGACAGGATTCGTACCCAGAACCTTAGAGTCGCTGGATGAACGTCTCGAATCATACGGCTACTTTGATCGATTGATTTACGAAGAATAACAACTCTGATCTGAAAGAAAATTTTGTTCCCTTTTTTTCCACACGCTCAATGGATTCTTGTGATGATGAGAGGTAATTATATCTCTTTCCTGTCTTTCTTGATCATCTTAAACATTAAGTAGGATTACCTTAGAGACTTTTGCACGCTCATTTGCTGTTCATATTCATATTTTAAACTTTGACTGTGTAGAATGTAATATTCTTTTATTCTATACTATAATGATCAATTTTGTCTGTATTTATTGTGTAAGATTTTAGTTATGTTATTTCATTTTCGTTATTGTAATTCATTTATTATGAGAATGAATAACTGAAGAGTGAGTTTCTAAAACTAGTTCAGTCCATTTTTTGTTTCAGGAAACGCAATAAAGTGTTGTACAAACAAGCTAGTAATAGTTTTATTAAAGACCATACCAAAGCGCCACCGTATAAATTCAAATTATCTCTTAACGTATCCAAACGAAAGAATCAAAGTGATAGAGACAAATGGAGAACTATATTTACTTGTTACCCAAAATAACACAAATTACCACCTGGTTTGTGCTTTGGAAAACTCCTTCGTTTGTTAAATCTTTAATGACGTGGTGGCTGTGAAAACTACCTTACAACAGTTATTAGATTTGAAGCCTCAGGACTTTTATCGTCGTTGAATTAATCTCTTACCAGAAAGAAGAGAAGAGGTAATCTATTGCAATGGCGGTTCTTATGCACAGTCGTAGATGAGTTCCATTCTCTGTTCTTCCCATTTCTACTACATGCAAACTAAAAACGGATAGACCTTTTGCACGTACCCAATAGAAAAATCAATGTACTGAATATTTGTGACGAAATGATACTCCGACCTTAGCACTAGAGAAGATACTAATGTAAACGATTACATGTGATTAGTATTAAATGTGGATTTCATATTGATGTTATAAGAAACTGTTCGCAGTTCAATTCTATTTAATTAAATGGGGTGTACGCTAATTTGTCCCTATCTAATCCCCAGCTATAGGAAGTCAGCTATATATAATAAATATTCTAAAGCATAATAATAATTAATAATTACGAAAATATTAAAGGTAAGGCTCAAACCCAATTTTGACAATATATAAAAAAGTATAAACCTATGAAAATATTGCAGCAAAGAGAACCATATTTCCCAGATGTATTAACAATGTTTTTGGCAACACGCGTGCAAAATTTGAATAACGTATTGCAAAAACTAAATGAGCTAGAATAAGTTATAAACATATTAAAGTTTGGGCTGCATCTCGAGTTATAAGAATCCCGACAATCTTGGTCGCAGTGCTGATTGGTCCAGCAGATTAGATGACCTGTGGCGCCATATTGTGCAGAGCAGAAGAGGAGACAGGTGCAATAAGCTAGATTTTTAAGTACCATTTGCTCTCCTCCGCAGCCATATTGAATCCTCACTTGCGGATCCCCTGTTTGTCATTTCTTGGTTAGAATGTATCAGACAGTGAAATAATAATGATGAGTGATCGTAACTTATAGTTTTGCATGTCATGTAATCATGCTAATAATTCTATTTAAGGACAATTTAATAGTCAGGAACTTCCAAGCAGTTTTGAAAATTGGACGTTGTATTGAAATCCTACGATTTAAAACAATGAGGAGAAAAACGTGCGTATATTTCTCTAGCGTCTGATAAATATTAAATTTCTAACTATTATAATGCAAAAGGAATACTTATTTATGAGGAATTTATGTTTATAGGCTACTGCTAAACCCGTAGATTATATATATATAATAAATCACAGCCATATTCAATCCACTACTGGACGAGGGCTCTCACCGAAGGGAGGAGTTGCTCTACTGCTCCCACGCTGACCATACGGGTAGGGAGGGTAGAGCCTAAGCTCTCACTGTGATCGCCACTGTCTTTATTCACAGCAGCTCCCCAATTGTCCTCACTGTCCTGGGTCAACACCGAAAATTGTTGAGTCCCCACCGAGAATCGAACCGGGAAGGCTCGCACTGAAGTCGAGGGCGCTACCGACTAGGCTACGCAGGAGCTCATATATATATATATATACAGTAAACCCTCGTTAACACGAACTCGCTTAAGCCGAACACTCGGTTAGGACGAACAAAATTTCGGTCCCGGCATCGCTGTACGTTATCTTATAGGAAGTTTTATCGGTTAACACGAATTTCGGTTAGCACGAATTACGAACTAATTTTTAGTCCCTTGGGTCAGTAAATGTTTTCATTTAACACGAACTTTCAATCCTTTCCAGATCATTTTTCTTATTTTAGATTTCACTCCAGATCAGTTTTTGTCATACAGTATTTATACAGACGAAAATTGCCTTGTAAATAAGAGAAAAACCAGAAACGGGTATCTTTCCTCTCTTATGAGGTGTTGATTCTGTCCTCCGTCAAGCGCTGAACATGCACGTGTTGTGTTTATTTTATAACAATTTTAACAACAATTGCTATAACAATTTTTATAACAACAATTTTATAACTTGACCTGGATTTTCTGCGTGGAAAGTGCATTTGCGGAGGGTGCTTATGCTCGCTGTTTCCACCACTTGACCTTTCGGGAGTGGGCAGTATTGGCGCTATTTTTTCCCGTAAATTTCACCTCTGAAGTTAGGGTGCGGACATTTTTCGAGCGAATACGGCTACTGCAGGCTGGAAAACATGGCAATAGCTACGCTACATGTTAGCACTTTGCGTTCAGTGCCATTCTAAGACGAAATTGTAAAGAGCTGCTGAGCAACTATGTAGTAGCTGGTCCATTGAATGTACCCCTTCCCCCGTAATTTGCACCCTGGTTACAGTATTATTGAAATGTAAAACGTTTTATCCCCAAGTGAATTTTCTGTGTTGCTGCAAACTGATGTTATAAAGAGGATTGATGGACGTAGTAGCAATGTAAACTTTTTTTTAATCTTCGAAGATAGGATAATAAACTTACTGTAGTGTTTTCACTTTTCAGAGGATGGTACCGAGACCGAAACTAGTCTCGATCTCGATCTCGTCTCGAATTTGAGACCGAGCCGTGCTTTTCGAAATCGAGACGAGACCGAAACTGTCTCAGTCTCGTCTCGATACCATTCTGTGGATGGTATCAAGACGGAGAATAGTCTTGGTCTCGTCTCGAATTTGGAACCGAGACGTGCTTTTCGAAATCGAGACGAGACCGAGACTACTCAGCCTCGTCTCGATACCATCTCTAGTGTTTTCTATGACATACATAATATACTGTAGTGGTATGTATAGTCTGTATACTGTAGTACGTATGTATGGAGAAAATGTATTCGAATAATAAAATTTGGATCCCCGGTTAACACGAATTTTTTTAACACGAACTCCTGATTTTTCAGTCCCTTGGAATTCGTGTTAACGAGGGTTTACTGTATATATAGATATATATATTTACATACCAATATATTGTTCACCCTATAACTTTGTAAATAATAATCCTACGACAAAAATGAAGAGGACCTTTCTTGTAGAAAATCTTGTCCCTTTTAATTTTGTAGACAGACTGAATTTCGCTAGGATTGTTAGTTACGGAGATATATGCAAAAAAAAAAAATATATAGAAAAGCCACCTTTAAAAAGCCTACACCGCCGGCTCACCTCAATACCCTCCAGGAGTTTTAGTATGTTGCACTGTAGGTATTAACAAAAAATAGGCCAAATATAAAAACTCCGGGATTTTTTCCCCTCGATTTGTCTAATTTTGCTGAGATATTATTACTTTGAAATTATATATTTTATATTTCTTATAGAAGTTAGGTCACAAAAGATTTGGAAACTGCTGTAAGGTGATTGATATATACATTTAATTGCATTTATAGTAAACGAAAATAGTGAATTGTTTTAGCTGCAATATGTACGAAGTAAACAAACAATTAATATGCGGCGGCATCACTCAATAGTAGTAAATTATAATGATGCCTCTGATTAAAAATAGTATAAAAATATATAATTAAAGTTTGATTAATGTTAGTAAATATTTTGTTTAGTAGATGGCTGATATTTTGTACCTGGCAAATATTGTGTTTGTTTGAAACTTTTGTATCAACCCAAGACAGTAACTCAATGAAATTTAATTTATTATTTTCCGCGCATGAACATAATTAGTAAATATATAATATTAAGAGTAAATATCGGCACTTTGTTCGTTTATATCTGAACTTCCAATAAAATAATGAAATGTTCATATTGTTTTGTCAACACCAGTTTTACAATCAATCTGAAATACGCCAAATTCTCAAACTTCTGGGATTGTGATCTTGTGGATAAAGAAAAGGAAATGTTTGAAGAGACACGAAAAGACGAAGTATGTCGGTGTCTTGTCAGTATTATTTACTTGGTTATAAAGTAATGTAACTCCGTTTTATATAATGGTTGAATTTGTATGTTGGTTTTGTTGGATTCCTTTTCATAATTGGTTGTTATTAAGCTGAATATAACCAAATACGAAAATAAAAATGAAATGGAAACAACGATACAATTATCATCCAATCATTATTCAGATAGGCAACAGAAATGAAACTATAAAAATAGATGTCTGCCAGGTGTAAACATTTAGAACCAAGGTTTTTTTTTTAGTTTCACTTGAAAAACCATTTCTATGATCTCCAGAAATGCCATTTTGAAGGTAATATCTTTTTCATAATACATGAAAATCAGCGTGAAGTTGCTCATTTCCAGAAGTCGCTTTCGGATGTTTTTCACACAGTTGAGAACTGAAATCCCTCCTTCAGCTGTGCAGTATTTGATTGTGAAGAGAAAGAAAACATTCATAATGCAATTTCCGAATTTCGAAAAGCACTCTGGAGGTAGTTCACTTTTATGTGAGAGTAGAACTCTGGTATTATTAACAAGATTTCCAGTTTAACGTATGCCTTGAAGTGAAGGCACTCATCACCAAAACTATCATTAATATATTGTGTGTAGCACTTTAAAAACGTGTTTGCCTTAAACTCCAGATTTTCATTTCCTGCTTCCTCGGACATTGTTAACAGTAACAAAGTATTAAAATATTTTGCGAATATTACATAAGGATTTCTCTACTATGCAAAAACTGTGTTGGGTGATTTAAACGCTAAATTAGGTAGGGAGGAAGACTATAAACCTACTATAGGCAAATACAGCCATAACGAAATTACCAACAACAATACAGCAAGCCTGATAAATTTCACAATGACGATACATCTACTAATAAAGAGCACGTACTTTATTAAAAGATACAAGTACACATTGATATCTGCGGATAGCAAAACTCTCAACCAGATCGATCACATATTAGTAACTAGACAAAGACACACTAACATAATGGATGCTAGGCCTTACATAGGAGTGGAAGTTGATACCGACTATCCGTTAGTGATCACGAAAGTGAAAGAAAAAGTGATGCATCGCGAACAGAGAAGGCAGAGAATCAAAACAACTGAAATTCGAAGTTAAACGATTATATATTCCAAGCGTAATAGCGGTTTTCGAAATGGAAATATCAAATAGGTTTCGAAATCTTAACCGACTCGAGTATTATTAAAAATGACGTTAATAATGCAATTGATGTAAGTAAGATGTGGGAGGCAATTCATGATAGAGTGAAGGGCGCAGCGAATGAACGTTTAGGTGAGAAGAAACAGCAGAAAAACAAGTAATGGTTTGAAGAACAATGTCTTAAAATTCATGAGGAACGGAAACAAGTAAGGCAACGATGGCTAAATAATAAAAGTGAAACAAATACAAACTACTGCAGTAACGCGAAACGCAACGCAATACACAGGTTTAGAAATAAAAAGCGAAAATATCTGACTCAGAAGATTGAGGAGATAGAGGGAAGCCATAAGATGTACAAACAACATACGATATCTATACAAATGCGTAAAATCATTATAGAAATGTTACCAGCCTAGACTAGGGATGATTAGAAATGAACGCGGAGCTCATAAAACGAATCTGACTAAAATTATCGATGTGTGGAAAAAATACTTTGACAAACATCCGAATGACAACGGAGAAAAAACAGATTAATTTAACATCTATAGAGAAGAACCGTTAATATCCGAACCTAGCGAGATATAGATTGATTAGTCAATAAAGAAATTAAAAAAAAAACATGACCATAACAGAAAATATTAGAGCAGGAAGTTCCGAATTAAAGTAGGAGGAACAGTACTAATCAGGGAACTGCATACATTGATAAGTGCACTTGGACGAGGTGAATATTTAGAATGTATGTGTGTCAAAGTGAGTAGGTAATAAATTATTGTTCACAATCATCCATATTTCATGGAACAGCATCTTTCTGCTAGATATTATTTATATAGGAGTATCATTAAACATTCCCCAGAGAAATTAAGGAACGCAATTGAATTAAATGCATTACAACTTGTACTTAGGGCCATCTACGTCAGTTAGTTATTATACATATAGTTAGCATTTTAACAGATCTGCCAAACCACGTAAATTATGCCAAATATAATGTTACTATTATCTCCATATTATCCACAAAAAGACAAGATACAATCAGACCTTGGAAGATGTAGTGGTCATTCCAAAGTAAAACATTGCAAAGTTGCCATTATACGGATTTACTTCTACCATATTTAGACCGTAACTCATTTGTAAAGATAAAGATAACGGGAATCCAAATGAATTAATAGGTTTGAATCTACAGGAGCATTTGTGAAGCTATTTGAGGCATCTACAAATCGCAGCATACAGTAGTTTCTCTTTTATACATTGATGTAACATCCAGGATAATCTTGAGATAATTATTACATATACGTTCTAAAATCTCAGGCAGGTAAATTTAAATCGAAATCATTTCTCAATAAACCATTATTTGATCAACTTATATTGCATGTCATTGGCTCAATATTGGAT